>WEKX01010623.1:0-23360 GCA_013390025.1 Pitta sordida | reverse complement strand
AAATCCAAAACACACGCAAAAAAAAAAAGCCAGCAAACGGCCATGGTTACTTGACAACCCTGCCTGTATGCTTCTAATACGTATCTTTTCAATTTCCTCTGTGATCCTGATCCCCTGTTAGGCTAGCACTGAGCTGCTGCTCCCTATCTGCAATTTCCCACCATCTTGTCTTCTCCCGGAATTGGCTGATAAAACCAGCTCATTTAATACAAAATTCTCGGAGTGAAAATAAATTCCAGTCTGGTAAAACCGAGAGAAGGAGCAGCTGAACCCCGCCTCTGCCGCAGCGCGGAGTCCCCCGGGCGGGCGCTCAGCCAGGGCGATGCTGCTCGCTGAGACAAGGGCTCCATCTGCGGGAAAGGACCCGCACCGTCCCTGCCCCGGGGATTCTACCTTGTAAAAAGAAGAGGAAAGCCAGCAGGGTTATTCCTTCTCCAAATGCTCTGTGAATTACTATTAGGCTAAAACACATTGCCTACAAAACCCATATTGAAAAATTACGTCCAGTAGGGACCTAAGCAAACCAGGCGCTGCTAGTGGGCAAGGACTTTTTTTTCTCTGCAGTTAAGTTACATCTTTAGGGCTTGCCTGGATCCAGTACCCATACGCAGATTATCTGAGCGTTTCATGTGTGAGAACAAACCAGGGACGCTCCTGTTCATGTTCTCCCTTTCTGTCTGCATTCCCAATTCTTTTTTATTCTCTCTCTCTTTTTTTTTTTCTTTTTTTTTTTTGTGTTTGCTGTTGCCACACATACAAAATTTGGGCATTTGGTCTTGTACCACTTTAATACAGTGATGAGTGTCCCCATGTCTCATGCGGGAGACCAGGGGTTTTATTCCCACCAGGGATGCAGTGGTGCATTTAAGAGTTGGACTCGGTGATCCCTGTGGGTCCCTTGCAATTCAGAATATTCTGTGAATCTGTGAATCTGTGAACCTGTCAGAAAGAACATGTTTTCTGTACCCTGCCATGCCTGAATCTGTCCAATGTCACGTGGTGGCAGCCGCAGCTGGCATTCCTAGATATTTCCTGGATATTCCTAGACTTTACAGTGGGAGAGCAGCTGAATGTCGATGCTCTTGGAAATGCCTAGCAGAGTGAACATTCTCTCCCAGCAATTCTTCAAAACAATCCAGCAGGCTTTCTTTTTACTACTGCGTAGAATTTTTCTGTGAGCTGTCATCTTCTGAGTTAACATAGGTCTAAGTGCAATCCCTGCATTCAGCAAAGGAGAAATGTAGCCCCCTGATAGCTGAAGTATCTTCTCCATCATAACTAGGCTTCACGAACAAAGATATGGGAAGACCTCTACTCATGCTTGCTATGAACACACTGATGACTAAAAAGGCCAATGCAGGATAGACAAGTCGGGGTACAAAAGGCACATCAGAAAGTCTCCTTAGGCAGTATTAACAAGGCACAGTTCTTTCTGCATTGTCTTTTCTCCTCGAGACTAATTCTACATGAGCTTTCAAAGGAGGCAGCAGCGTTACAGATGTCTCCAGATTTGAGGCCAGAGTGGACCACTGAGGGTAGCCAATATGGCCAAGACTGAGGTGTTGTTTCAGGAAGTCTTTGTATCTCCTCTTTGGGGCTCCTCTGTTATGGCAGCCAGTGGCGAGCTCACCATAAAGCACAATGTGGGTGTATCCTTCGAGCCTGCACAGTGGATTTTTTTAGGTGAGGCTCAGCATGCACAGAACTGCCCCCACCCTTTAATCCTAGGCTTCATCTCTGAGGGCCTAGCAAGCTTGGACAGTAACAATGACGTCCATAGGACAGATTTAATTCTAGTATCCTTCTCTTAGATGGATGGCCTTACAGGGCTAAATGAGCTCAATCTGCCTGGATTTGAAATTCAAGTTGTCCTTCTCCTAGGATTGTTGCTACGAGGCTAACAAGCCCATCCTACCCGTAGAACTTTGTTGGCCACCTAAGACACTGCCAGACTTAAGAGGGCAAAGCATAAAGGGGAGAAGGCACCTTCTACCATTATGAAAACAATAGTGTTTTATTTCTGGGGACAGAGATGAGCACTCCACAGCTGCCTTCTGTTATTCCTGTCTTCAGTTACTGAAGAGTCCCATCCATTACCATGTTGAATGATTTTAATGGGATTTATTTCTTTTCTGTAGACAATCCAAGCTCAGATCCTTGTTGATAAAAGAGAGGAGGTTTTGTTCAAAGAACCCCCACATGGACATTCATTTTGCAGTCTAGGTTTCACAGGATACCTGCCTTGCTTGCAAAAATTCTTCATTTGGTCTTTAGAGGCTATGAATCCAGTGATCAAGGGAATCCTCCTATAGCTGGTAAATGGTCTGGCATGAGCTGAAGGTCCAGTGACTCTGAGTGAAACATGAAACAGTGCTGTAATTAGCTCTGTCTGTGTCTGCATAACATGTTATGTTTCAGAGAAACAACAAACCTGTCAAGTCAGTGTCCTCGTAGCCACAGGCAACAAAATCCAGAGTTAGCACAACTGATTACATGCAGGATGTTCAGTTTCCAAACCACACACTCTCCTGGCCAGTGCTATGCCAGATGAGTAGAATCAGCCCTGAAAAGCCCAGGCAGACTCCCTGCCCCTTTTCTAGGAGGCTATGCTGCTCCTCTCCTTCATTCAGCTCGTCATTGCTGGTAGACCTGCTGCCTCCAGCAAGCTGCTGGTCAGTCACGGAGCAGGTTTCCATTTGGGTGCAGAGGGACAAACCAGTGTTGGTTCTAGGGGGAATGTGTTGGGCTGTCACATGTTTTGCATTTCCATCCAGATATTTCTCTGAGTGCATTGGTGACTTGATCAAGAGATGGATACTGAAATGAGGCTTCCCAGGCTTTTCATTCAAGAGAATTTTATCCCTTTAAGTGGATAATGTATTTCTACCAAAAATTAAAAGACAAACCAAGTGGTAAGTAGCCATGGTTAATACATAAAAGTGGTAGCTTTTTACCTGAAGTATTAGCAGGAATCTCTTGTGCTTTAGCAGCAATCCTTTTAGCTCCATGGATTATTGCAACTGGCCAAAAGATGTCTCCTAATTATTAACTAAAATGCAATTCACAGGTTCACAGGTTATTCTGAGTTGGAAGGGACCCACAGGATCATCCAGTCCAACTCCCAAGACAACGCCCACCCAGGGATCAGGCCCACAAGAGTGGAACCATGGGCACCACGCTCCATCCGTCCAAGCCTCCCACCAACTAGACCATGTCACTGAGCTCCTCATCGAGTCTTTTCTTAAACACCTCTAGGGTTCTTAAACACCTCTAGGGATGGCGACTCCACCACCTCCCTGGGCACACCATTCCACTGAGAGATCACTCTCTCTCAATTCACTCTGACTTTACTAGGAAGAGGTCTTTCCTTGCTAAGGCAGTTCAATTTCTGAATTATACAGTGTATTCTTTTCTGGATTATGTTTTCTTATGAGATTTATCACAGAAAAGGTCAGAAATACTTACACTGGTGTCCCTCTGTACCGATGGCTGCTTACTTCCCCTGTAAAACGTCAAGGCCGTAACCATTAGCAGCGTCATTGAACCATTTCCCCCCTAGTGTTACCGAAGTAAACATTTCCATAATAGGTATCCTGAAAGCTCTCTAGGGAAGAAAAGTATGTATTGTAATGTGGTAAGGTTTCCTTTGGCTGCTTTCAGCACTGTTAACAGCATGTCCTTGCCATGCTCTGATTAATTGCCCTGCTTTTATCATGATTAGCACATTTACCATTAGGCTGGCCAGCTGTCAAGCTAAGCTCAGTCACAGCAGACAAGGACTAACTGGCTTTATGATTTTACATCTCTAACTAATCGTACCAAGTTATAAGGCTCAAGTCTTCCAGCCTTGCTTATTTGGGACACAAAATATCTCCTCCCTATGCAACTAATGGTATTGGCTTAATTAATCTAACTTGAACAGGGCATTGCATAGCAGTAGAATTGAACAAATTTTCTTTTTTTTTTAAAGAACACATTGTATGCATTTTAGATAGTGATTATGCTTATTCATCTAATATTCGATTACATCTAGCTCTAGAGGAGAAAACAGCTACTGGACAAATCACTTTGCCCATTTCTGAAATGCAACGGGAATTGGGGATACAGGGGACAGGGGAGCTGTTTTCTTACCAGTCATTTCGTCACTATTTGTCAATTCACTCTCACAATGAAGAGAGCAGACCCTGCTGACATTCAGAGGCATCATTTGAAAAAACCCAAACCTTATCCTTCCCTTTTCATAATGATGGAGAATGAATCCCATGTCTTAACAGAGACAATGCTGCTGCAATTTGAGAAAGTCTAAATCTGCATTAGGTTCCAATCCCTGTATTATGCAGCAACTCAGGACATACACATTTTCTTTTACTTCATAAACCACCTCACCTGATGCTGCTTCTCTATGTTGCTTCTGTGGTTTTTGTCATTGCTTATAAAGACAGAATTCTTCTTCCCAGGCAAAATGACTGTGGAATGTGTAAGATATTGTGGTTTATCAAGGTTAGTTTTTTTTTCAGATTTCAGAGATAAACAGGGGAGGACATGTACACTGGGAGCCCAGTCCAGATTTCATGAGGAACCTCTTGATCACCAGGTAACCCAATCTGCTTGCAGTCTGCAATGCCTGAGCTTGGATAGAAAAATAACATAACTGAAGGGAAATTACCCATTCTCGTGTCATCTGTAGCAGAACTCACATCTACACTACCTAGAGTTCAAGTGGCTGTTTGAAACATTTTTTACGGAGACAGGGAAAGAAGGCCACAGTAAATCTCTTAGCATATTGACATCTGTTGCTGTCTTCTAGTTTATCTCTTCCTCTGCTGAAATGTAAGCTCTCTTGGAATGAATCAGTCTCTGACCACCATGCATGAAGGAGGTGCATGAAAGAGGAATAGACTTTCGACACCAGAACAGCAATTATGGTCCAAGTCTAATAATTTTGACTTCTAGAGATTTAATGTAGGTAGGTTCAAACAGACTAAAAAAGAATAATACAGTTGATGTAGCACAAGTATTTCACTGTGTCAAAGTAGTTGTTATACAGGTGGTTGGAGTTTTACAATTGTTGCCTCACAAAAGTTGTTAAGACCCAAGCTCATTTCAACGAAGATGGTCTCTCTGAAACTTGGAGATGATTACCATAGCTTTTACTAAGCCAGCCACACAGAAGCCTTTTCTGGGTTAAATAAGCAAGAGTTGTGCCTTGTTTGTTACTGTCAAAAGTAATGTTTCTCCTTTTTGGTACGTGCTACCATTCAGGTTTTTTGATCTTCCAGCCTTCTTTGAAAATGGTAGCCAGCCTTTACTGGTGGATCTGAAGTGCACACATGAATAAACTTTCACAAGATGCTTCTGTTCTTCTCTTTTCATGGTCAGAGTCTGGCTCTGAGCTCAGTTTCCTACTGGTGGATTTCTGTATTCCTTGATCCTCTTAAAATAAAAATTGCATTTAAATATACTATGATTTAATGAATGCTCTGTATAAAAATTGAACCTTTCCTTTGTAGTATTTCTCTTTTCTGCTCTAATTTACCCTTTAGTCAGTGATATTTGCTGCCATTAATCTGTGGACTTTATACTGCAGAATAGAATCACAGAATCACAGAATCACAGAATATTATGACTTGGAAGGGACCCACAAGGATCATCTAGTCCAACTCACCACCTAACACCCGTACAGAGTCCGAGAGCACATCCCAGAGCGTAACACCACCTAGATCCCTCACAGTCTAGCAGGCCACTCCGAGCCGGAAGGGGTCCAGGGTCATCCAGCCCTACACCCCCCAGCTAGACCATGTCACTAAGCTCCTCGTCCGGTCTTNTAGAACAAATAACTGACTGTTCAGAAATAAATATAATTATTACCTCTTCCAGATACCAAGTTAGATGAGATCAAGGGAAAGTTAGAATGTAAGTGGGAATGGATTGCCCAGAAAAACTGTCGATGTCTCATGCCTGGGAGTGTTCAAGGCCAGATTGGATGGCATTCTGAGCAACTTGAATCTCTTCTCTCAGGCTGACGACACCAGAACAAGAGGACATAGCCTCAAACTACGCCAGGGGAGATTTAGACTGATGTTAGGAAGAGCTTTTTCCCAGAGAGAGTGATCTCTCAGTGGAATGGTCTGCCCAGGGAGGTGGTGGAGTCGCCATCCCTGGAGGTGTTTAAGAGAAGACTCAATGAGGAGCTTAGTGACATGGTCCAGTTGGTGGGAGGCTGTTTGGGAGTTGGACTAGATGATCCTGTGGATGCCTTCCAACTCGGAGGAACTTGTGAACTTACTGGAAGGTGTCCCTGTCCATGGCATGGTGGTTGGAACTAGATGATCTTTAAGGTCCCTTTCAACCCAGTCCATTCTATGATTTATTTTTTTTTTTAATACAAGTGGAAAAAAATACTCAATCATGGCATGTCTCTGCTCTGGGTTGGAGCCTTCTCAGTGTTCTCAGTTAAAATGTAATTACTGTTTGCTTTTGTATAACAGCAGCATCTCCAACTTTATTTTGCAAAGGAAACTTCTCCATCATTGCCAATGCTAATAGTGGGTACAATGTAAGTCCAAGACTAAGAGCCCAGAGCAAATGTAACTTCAGACGAAATAATGCAGAGGAGGAAAGGTTGCATAGTGCTGATGTTTTTATGATTAATAATCATCTGCTACCTTTTCCACTTTAACAAATGCTACTGAAAATAATGATGTATCTTCACCATAATGAATTTCCCTCAGCTCATCTGAAAATCTCTTTATCTGGGTATTTTGGCTGTCTTCCACTTTGGCTGAGTAGAATTGTTCCGTCACTGTGGAAACAAGTTGAGATTTTGATTTGAACAGGATGAAAGTAAAAACCAAAAATAATAAAGAGCAAATCACAATTCAGTTTGAAAAAGATTTCATGTAATCAGAAAGGCCCAAGGTGGAAAAAACAAAAATGCTACAGGGTCTAAATTTTCTTTGCAAAATCTGGATGATCATCTTTTCAGAAGTATGCCTTTCTTTTATAAAGGAAGTCTCTATAAAAACGTTTGAGGTTTTCTCCATACCAAATGTATCCTCAAAATCTTAATTATTTGCTTTATATTTTCCTTTTAAATTTCTCTCTCAAATGATCACATATCAATGTGTGCATTAGAACCAGCATTTTGATACACTCGTTTCACTGTAAAATCTGTATTACTCAATCTGCATATGCTTTTCTACAATGCATTTTTATTTATCAAATTAATTTTATTCAAGCCAGCAAACATTCTGCATTTAGTACAAGTTTCATGTTATTATCCTGGAGATATTGAGTGAGGATGCTGCTATATTAAATTATCTTACTTCTAGGTGGGCTTTAAAAAGCCCTGCTGAAGACAAGAGGCTCTTTGTGATATGCTGTGTATGAAGAGAGAAGAAGTTGTATATTAAAATAAAAAGATCTAAGAATATGAACTCTAATATAACTACGTAAAGGGTGAGGGGAATCTAGGCACAGAGGAGCAAAGTGAGGGAAAAGTCCTCACTAGAGCCATGGTGAAAACCTAAGTTCCTTTTTTTCCACTGTCCCTTCCCAACAATTACTGTTTTTTCTGTGCTACCTTGACCATTTACCAACCCAACTGAAGAGATTTTGGGCTTTATCTGTGATTTCTTCTACCAGTTGATTCACACCATCAACTTGCTGGCCTGTGCGTGGAGGAAGTGCGTAGTGAATGAGGCACGGACTCCCAGACACTGCCAGAGAGAGACAGTTTATTGTTACACTCTATTCTTTTTATACATCTAAGTGCTGACTATCACATAGTGAAGCTGTTGTCTTAGCAAGGGAATTTCCAGCTTCTACCAACTTCTATCTCTAAGAGATCTGGTTACAAATAACTTTCGTTTTCCCCATGCATGGGTTAAGGTGTGGTGATGAGAAGGGAAACGCAGAACAGAGAGACGTAGGAAAAGAACAAAGCCTGAATTGTGCAGTGAATGGTCGTATTTTCAGTGCCCATGAGTGACAGCTGCTGAACTCTCTGATGGTTTTTGTAGGGCACAATATATCTCAGCTCTTGAGGTTGCTGCAATAGGGATAGAGTCCATGTCAGCTGAGGGAGGAAAAGGGAAAATGCTGACCTGCAGCTCCCTAAGTACAGCATTTAGGCCTATCTAGTGAATGCTTGGGAAGAGAATGTCTGACCCCTACCACTTTCACCAACAGGGTGATGGAACTACATCTGAATGCTGGTTTGACCTATAGGGTGAGTTTAGAGCTGTCCTATCATGCAAAGAATATCCCTTTCAGTATGTGAAGCATTAGGTTTCTGGGGCTTTGCTTGAGTGATGGGTTAGAAACTGTCACATGAGAATTTGGGAAGAGCACAGGAAAACTATTTTGTCTTTATGAAGGGCTGGAAATGGTGGGTGGGTCGTTAGGGCCTGTTACTTATAGAGCTTGTTTAAAAAGTGTTTTATTTGATAAACAAAATTATGCCCACTTTTGTCCATGGAGTAAATGGGGGGGTTGTTAAATGTGTAACAAACACCCAAATTAATTTATCACCTACAAAGGTGATAAACACTTGATGTGAGGATAAATATTGAATAGACCTCTCAGAAACTCTTATTTCATGGACAAATACCATGTTGTCATTATGGACATGACATGGGTTATGGATAAACTACATTAATGTCTCGGAGTGAGAGACAGCCCAGATGTGTCTGGTGGGAACAAATGTCTCATTTCAGTGTGTGCCGAATGTAGCTTGAAATGTAATGATACTATCAGCCCAGTGTAGAGAAGACTTTGCATTTCAAAGTATAAAAACTCATTCCAAAGTTCATGAATATAAGCTGATTCTGCCTGGGACAAGAGACAGCAAAGTCTAACAGGTAGCACTACCCAGATAGAGCCAGTCTGTGCCTGGATGATAGATTTCCTCATCTTATTAGATCAGTAGATTAGGGACGTATTGCACAAAACATATTACATTAAAATTATTTGTGCCCTTTCTAGATTTAATTGCTTTCTTTATAAGAGACATGAAAGACTTTTAGTCAGGGATGCTCCCAGATAGGAGAAATGCAGCTGACATTGAATTTCTGTCCCTGGACCACACTCTAGCTACTATTCATTTTCACCAGCTGCACTCGGAACAATAATTCCATGGATGGCTGTGCATCTACACGATTAGTTCATATGTTTGTGTTTTTCTTATTCAGGTTACTGTGTGGTGTATGGGCTGTGGCGAGCAGGAGGGAGGATGGCTGCCTGTTTGTCGGGCTCTGACCACAGCTCTCTGGCTGAGCTGCCCCTGGGGAAAGGAAGAGACATCTTCCTCAGAGGCAGCTCTCCTGAAAGGGATGTCTCAAATGGAGCAGAAAGGTAAAAAGGGCCTAGGGCCTGCTGTGGGCATGCCAGCAAGGACTTACCAGAGGCCCCTGTCCATAGCAGAAAGCAAAGCCAAAGCCAGCCTCAGCAATGACAGTGTGTGCTGAAGCTTCCATGGGCTGAGTGTGTTTCCAGGCAGCGGAGAGGCAGTGCTGCACCAGGTGAAGCCTTACTGCATGAACATGGTAGGGGGAAACATCATTTACATTCATTTTATCTTCTGTGGTGGAGTTCAGGTCTCCCATCTTCAAAGACTTAGCTGCTGCAGTTCAACATTTTAATTTCTAGCATAACTTAAATGAGGCACATGTGGTTACTTTCATATGCTCCCTTAGAAAAACACAGTTTCCTGGATTTAGTTACATTTTCCTTCTCATTTTTTTCAAATCGGAGACATTAATTAACTCAAATTAATTAAATTTGATTTTTTTTTCAAAATTGACAAGGCAGAAGTTGAAAACAAGGGCAAGGAGAAGTACTTTTTCTCAAAAACTAGTGGTCAGGACTAGAAATTGGAACCCTTGGATGAATTACTCAACATAGCTTTTGCTTTCAGAAGGTTGGCTGTTCCTTTTTCTGCTTCATGTGTAAGAAAAAGTGAGGTTTGGGGCTAGGAAGGAGAAGTGGAAATTCTCTGGGTCACTATGCCGTCATTGTCCAAGACCCTTTCATTTACCTTAACTCTTGCCTCTTCAGTGACCTCAGTGCCATTTCTGATCTCTGCCTGTGGCTGATCCTGAATTCTGACATTCAGGGGGACAAGGACATGGAACCGATTCAATATAGTCTACGTGTTCTAGTGTTAAAACAAGTTCTGTGGATGGCTACAGACAGCTGCTTCCTGCTGAAAGTGTCATTTTCTGAGGCTTTTACAAATTTTTGGCCTGCTGATACGTCTTTTCTCCTTCAGAGGAAGGCCAATGCTTCTGAACTAGGGGAAAGAATAGTGACAATTCAGGGTCAAATTCAGATAGAATGTGTACATGAGGGGAGTCTGGGGAGAAAGGATACCTTTGGCCTGTCAGGAGAGAACTCATTAAGTAGAAGGATGTACATGCCTGCAGGATAATTGACTGGCCACAGCAGGAGAAAATTACAAAAATGAATGATATTTTTCTATTATCTGCAGGTGATCTTTGAAAGGTGTTTATGCTTCTCAGAGCCCCATCTTCTAGTGTTTCCTTTTTAATTTCTGATATGTGACTGGTTTTAATGTATGTATCACCTTTAATACAGACTGTGGTTGCACACCACAGTGCTTTATAAAGATCTCTTAAAATCAGTATCCACCTAACAAATTTTTGAATGGGGAAAGAACCAAAACCTTGCTTCTGATTTTAATAAATAGAATAGAAATATTTTTAGAGATACTTTTAGTACTTAAGGTATTAAAGGATATATACCTTTATATATCCTTTATATATATATAAGGATAATTAAGGTATTAAAATCAGTCCCAAGCACTGCTTTATCTGTTCTTATACAACAGGTATTTCTAGGAACTGGTACCACACAAGGGTTTTTGAAAGTGTTGTACGGTTTATTAAAATTAATGTTTTCACTTAAGGCAAAAAAGAAAGATGAAATGTTTTAAAGAGCATTTTCATTACTTTTAATAGAATAGTTCATATTTTCCAATCATTAGAAAGTGTTCATATTCTCTAGTACGTAATTATCAGACCCACAGATGTGACAGATAATAAACTACAGTAATCACCTGCTACTTCTCAGTTCGCCATTCATGGGTTCAACACATGGTGGGTTTTTTTCCCCCTGGCTATGTCATATTTACTGTATTTCCCATATTTACCCAATTTACTGCTACTTTGCAGATTTCGCTTATCGCGGGATCTTCCTGGAACCAATCTCCCACGATATTTGAGGGATTACTGTATTTTCAAATTTAGCTCACTAAAAGTCTTCAGTTCTTTTTAAAACACTCATAAAGTTATCAGAGGGAGAAGTACACTTTGCAGTATAGTAGCATCTACTTGTATTGTCCTGTGCTGCTGTATGTAGATTGGAGGTAAATTTCAGTATTGGTAATCATTCCATGGATATGTCATTTACAGCACAGAGATGCAATGAACTAAGATATTCTGTAGTTAAAAAACCCTAAAATATTACTGTGAAACTAATAAGAAATGTCAACAACAAAGTCACATATACCCTTTCATCAAAGTTCCTATTGCAGTGGAGTCAAAGTTGTGAAGCGATTCCTAAGGAGCTAAGAGCAGTTTGTTTTGCAGTTGTCATGGTTCCATGGTAACTCATGAAGGGAGGAAAAAATTCCTGTCAAACTGCTGTGGCTGGATCTAGAGTGTCATCAGATTGAGAGAGTTCAGTAAACATGGTGCCTGTTTCTTTGAAGTGCACTTTGAATTTTTGATATTTATTTACACACCAGAACAGGTTAGTATTGATGATGCCCAGGTTCAAGAGGAGGGTCGAGGTGAAGGGGGGGCTTAAATGCCTCGAGGGCGTCTAGGGAGAGCAGAAACTGGTGCTACTTGGGAACATGAACCGTCCTATCACCTGCTGGAAGGGCAGCATGTCAGGACATAGGCAGTAGTATGTTTCTGGAGGGTGTCAAGGACAAATTCTTGTTACAGGGCCTGGTTGGGCCATCCCATGGGGTCATACTCATGGATCTGATGTCCCTTTCAAAAAGACACCACCAAGGGAGGTTGTGACCCATGGCAGCCATGGTCCTGGAAATGAAGAGGGGAAGGAGGGAGGGAGGGAGGNAAGGGAGAGAAGGAGGGAGGGAGGAAGGGAGGGAGGGAGGAGCATTCCTGACCCCAGACATGGGGCACCAAGTGAGTAGCTGACGGCTTGTCCAGGGATTGGGCAGCTGAGATCACACAGGAGCAGCTCTGAAGCATAAGGGAGGTGAAGGAAAGACTATAGAGACCACAGGAGAATGGTCCATCCTGATACCTGGGAAAAGGAGCAGGTGTATTAGCAGCCCAGTTTGGCTAAGCCAAGAACTCATGACAGAGCCATGGAACTCATGACAGACTCATGGAAAATGACCACATACAGGAGGCAGAAGAACCTAAGATTATCTCAGCTGGTTACAGCATGGTGCTAATAACACCAAGGTCATGGTTCTGGTCCCTGTAATGTGCCATTAACTTCAGAGTTGAACTTGATCTTTCTGGTAGGTCCCTTTCAACTCAGAATATTCTGTGTTTTTTCTGAAAGGAGGATTCTAGAAATATTGCCCAGGATTGCAGGGATGGTGTTCGGTAAGCCAAAGCCTAACTGGAAGGGAGATCAAAGAAGACAAACAACTTCAGCCTTTGCATAAGCAGTAAAAAACCAAACAAGGAACTGTTACTTGCTGCTTAGTGGAATGAATGATTTTGTGCCAGTGGACACAGAGGAGGCTAATGCTTTGTCTCTGTCTTCACCACCAAGTTGTTACATGCTTTGGAGCTTTGCGGTGCCTTGGGCAACCCAGTACAGGGAGGACATGAAGCAACCAGAACAAACTGAGCAGAAGCACTTGCTCTGTGAGGATAGACTGAGGGATGAGGTTTTGTTCAGGCTTGGAGAAGATATGGCTTCAAGGGAGGCCCAACTGAAACATACTAAGGCCCTCTGTGAGGGGTTAACAAGAAAACACAGCCACCCACTTCCCAGTGGGGCTTTAAGGGAGAATGGGAAACAATGCTCAGTGTTACAGAGTAAGCTGTAACAGGAGAAGAGGTGGGATAGAAGGAAATTCTTTTTCACTGATGGGACAGTTAAGAATTGGAGCTGACTGCCCAGAGAGGCTGTGCAATTTCCTTGGAGATTTTAAAAACCTGATTGATTTTTAAAGCACTGAGCAGCCTGATCTGCCCTCAGAGCTGACTCTGCAGCTTGGACTAAATGTCATCTCATGGGTCCTTCCAACTTGAATTGTTGTCTGTGATTCATTCCATGAATATTTTAGAACTACCTTGAACTTCCAGCTATATTTATTTCTGATCTATTTGTGTCCTTGAGTTCTTCTGCTGTCTTGGGCTTGTCCTTTGCCTAAAATAAATTTTACTCTGCAATGTGTTAACTGAGAACAATAACATTCACTCTCAACTTCTGTTAAGCAGAACAAGCCATGTTCTTCTAATTCTGCACACCCTCCAACCCTTCACATTCCCCAGCAGGGACTGGAATAGAATCCTTGTTCCCTTTTCATCCTAATATCCCCTCTCTGCACCTGTTCTGATCTGAATTCATCTTCTTGCATGTAGATCACTGCATCACTGCACAAATCCAAATACAAGGTCAACAAAGAAATGTTCATATCCTGCACAGGGCACTGCTACTAATGGAAACATTTTGCAGGATAACACGATTTCATTATTTTTCAACAACTGCACCCTGCCAATACTAATCCTGTTGCTGTTTATCATTTTCTGATCTTGCTTTCGACATACAAAAATACATTAATGCAGATATATGCAAAATTATTGTGCCATAGATATTAATGATGAGTAACTCTTCTGTTAGAAAGACTTTTCACATACTGATTCTTATAAGCAATTTTCATTACTCTTACTTTAACCTTTTTTCCCTCAGAAGTTGTTAAGTGCTCTAGACCCAGGTATCTCTCCAAAGCTTGTACACAGAAATATGACCCTCTCTTAAATTACATCTATTGATCTTTTCTTGTGTATCTTTTTTTTTTCCCAGCACCCTACTTATGTGAATGAAAAAGATTTCTTTATAACAGAGTATTTTCATATAGTTCTTAGTTTTGTTTCCAGGATCCTATAAAAAGATCACTGAAATCTTTAATTCTTTAAATCCAAGAGATCACAAGTACCTAAAATGTGTGAAACATAACCTTTAAATGTATTGATCACAGAAGAACTAATTATATTAATATTACAAGTGGGTTTTTTGAGATAATAACTCTGATCTCAATTTGGTCGAGGAGAGCTGTGTTTCTTCTGGGAAAGCAGCCTTCTTCCAAGTAGTAATTAAGAACAAGTAATTCCCAGTGATACAGAAGCTTTCCCAAGTCATAGTTTCATCTGTTATTTCTCCACGAATCCCTCCACAGGGAAATTGTTTAAAGATAATCTAGAACTGATTTATCATAGTTTTTCAAGGAGATTGCTTATCATATGCTGGTAAGTTGCCATGTAGGACACAAACTTGCTTTTTTAAGATAGCATTTTGTTGTTTATGGCTTATGTACTGCTTTTCACATGAATTGTGAGAGCAGTAGGCATCTGTAGATTTAGTAAGTCTAAATTTGAGCTTGTGAAACTGTACCACAGAACGCTAGGCCCTTTGTGGAGTTTGTTGGATAAATGTTTATAAATATATAAGGAGCTTTTAGCGCCAATGCTTAAATTATTTCTATCTCCCAAGTGTAATTACAGAGGCCTCCTGTGTCTGATCTTGTCACGTAAGCCTGTTACAAAGGGAAGGCATGGACTGATTGCAGCACCATCCTGTTGGTCTGTGACAGGGAATTTTCCAGCCTCCATCTCCTGCACAAAATAAAATATTTCAGCCATCAGATAAACTTATTTTGAAACTGAAAAATGTTAACAGTGTAGTGGGTGAAGGTGACTGGGGGCAGATGGGGATGGGAACTGCTGCATGACCTGTGAGGATTGGCTGGGGTTGCCCTGTGCCAGACAAAGCCTGCCCCAAGAAGATGTTTCACTATGACCCTGGAGAGATCGTGGTGGAACAGCTGATGGAGAGGACCATGCTCCATTGCTGGAGTGGACATCCATACTGAAGGCCCTGGAGGACACACTACAGCAGGTGGACATGCCCTGAAGGAACTATGGTCCATTGAAAACCCATGCTGGAGCAGGTTTATACTGAAGGACTGCAGTCTTTGGATAGGACCCAGCCTAGAGCAGGGAAGTGTGAGGAGGAAGAGGGAGTAGTAGAGATGAGCTCTTATACACTGAGTACAGACCCCCACTCTTCATCCCCCTGCGCTGCTCAGTGAGGGAGAGGTAGAGGAGTTGGGAGTGAAGGGGTGAAGCAGAGTCTGGGAAGAAGGGGGCTGGGTGGAAGGAAGGTGTTTTAGATTTTATCTTTGCTTCTTACTATCCAATTTTATTTTAATTTGCAATAAATTATTTTTCTCCATGCTGTCTCTTTTCTTTTGCATGAGCCAGTAATTGATAAGTGATGCCCTTATCTTTGCCTTGACTCAACATGATTTTTCATCTTATTTTCCCCCTCTCTTCTGTTGAGGAGGGAGAGAGAAGCTGGGCAGGAATCTAAAAGCCAGATAAAATAGACCTGCTACTCCATCCTCAACCCAGTTCTCTATAACATCTTCATTAACAAACTGGACACAGGACTTAAAGGAACTCTAAGTAAGTTTGCTAAAGACACTAAGTTCCCTTGGGGGCAGAGAGGTCCTGCAGTGATACCTCAACAGATTAAAGATGAGCAATCACCAACTATATGAAGCCTAAGGGCAAGTGCTGGATCCCGCACCTGGGATGGGGCAATTCTGATTGTGCGTATAAACTATGGAATGAGAGGGTGGAAAGCAGCACTGTTTTCACAGTGGACTCCAGGGACTTGGAGGTCTTGTTAATGGCAAGTTGAATATGAGTCAGCAGTGCCCTGGAAGCCAGGAGTGACAACTGTGTCCTGGGCGTCAGCAAACCATCGCCAGCCAGTCAACAGAGTGGATTGTCCCGCTCTGCTCTGCATTTTTGCAGCCTCATCTTGAACAGTGTGTGCAGTTTTGGACACCACAGTATAAAAACTATGTTAATCTATTAGAAAGAATCCAAAGGAGGGCCATGAGGGTCTAGAGGGGAACACATATGAGGAGTGGCCGAGGT
Source organism: Pitta sordida (assembly GCA_013390025.1). Lineage (NCBI taxonomy): Eukaryota > Metazoa > Chordata > Aves > Passeriformes > Pittidae > Pitta > Pitta sordida. Next base: position 7,176 of record WEKX01010623.1, on the reverse strand, counting down.
CTCATGGTTTGTTCAGACTGGAGAAGAGGAGACTGAGGGGAGACCTCCTTGCAGAATACAACATCCTCATGAAGAGAAGCTTGGGTCAGGTACTGATCTCTTCACTCTTATGAGCAGTGACAAGACTTGAGGACATGAAGCTGAGTTTGGGGAGGTTTAGGTTGGGTATCAGGAAAGCGTTTTTTCTCCCCAGAGGATGGTTGAGCACAGATTCCCCAGGGAAGTCAGCACAGCACCAAACCTATCTGAGTTCAAGAGTTTGGACAACACTCTCAGGAGTCTGGTGTGTTTCTTGGGACGTCCTGTGCAGGGCCAGGAGTTGGATTGGATGATCCTAATGGGTTCCTTCCTATTCAGCGTACTCTATGATTCTATAAAACTAGTAAGCTAGTGGTCTCAGTGTGATTTCAGCCCTACTTTTCTATCTTGATCTTCAACAGGCTTAATTGGTAACTTGAAAATCATGTATTTCCATTTGATTAAATTAGATTTTGCCATTAAACAGAAACAAGAGAAACAGACTTCACAGCATTGATTATCTATCATGTTATTGTCTCATTTCTATTGTAATGATTTGCTACTGTAAGTGTGGAAAGCCATTTTTTTGGCAAAAATTATTAAGAGGAGGTAGGTCTCACTTTGCTTAGAAGTCTTTCCTGCGTTGAAGAGACTTTTTATCTCAGAGAAACAGCCCAGAGCTTGGATGTTTCTCCTTCTCCCGCCTTGCAGATGGATTAACTCCCTGAGAAGATAAACTTTTCACAGACAACCTTGGAGACCATATGAAGGTGAAGGGAGAACGGAGGGGGCAGATAAAGCATTAAGAAGGCCCAGAAAGGGATAAAGCTTTGCATTCTTTCATGCCCGACATACGTATTGCTGTGTTTAGTGTTCTCATCTTTAGCAATAAATTTTCCTGAGTCCTTCCACTGCCTGGCAATTTAGGGGTACCTGCATTACCTTTCTTAATAGTTACCTGGCAAAATTAGATTAAGGCTCTGCAATATTTCTACTTCAGTTTCTATCCAGATTTATTATCACAGTTGACCCTCGATTATCATGGGGTTGCTGGTCTCCCTGGCTCCCATGAAACCCTCACTCCACGAAGATAGGTAGCTCATTAATATGCAGATTAGCCCCATTTATTGTGCTGCCCCTCAGCCCCGGCATACTCCAGCAGTGTGTCAGGTCTGCCCTGCTGTGTGTCGGCATGTGTGTCGGAGGCTCCAGATGCCTGCGGGCACCCCAAGCCAGGAAAAATCCCCCTTTGCCACTCGGTCATGCATGCTGATGCTGGGATGAGCCTGCCTGCTCCGCTTGTCCCAGCACCCGGGGAGCCAACTGCCCTGCTTCCCCAGCGCTGGGGCTGTTTACCCCGTCACACTGTGTCTGCTGGGGCTGGGAGCAGCCTCTGCCACTGGACATGGGCCAGGTTCATGCTGGTTGCCGGGTTTATATACATTTTGCTGCCACTGCCAGAAGCTGAGGAGTGGCCACCACTGCCTCGAGGGCTCTCTGGGAATTTTAGGTGGGACCCTCAGAGTGCCTGCTTGGCCACTGACTGTGGCAGCGCTGTTCCCATGATGATGGGCTGTTGCAAAGTCCTGGCAAGGCATGTCTGGCCACTTGTCCTTGCTTCTACCCTTGCAGGGGGGGCCTGGACAGCAGGGGATCCAGGGGGGCTGAGCACAGCACATGCTGTGTTTAAACACAAGCTCATGGGGTCCCGAAGGTGTGTGGGTCCCCCTCATCCCTTCCCTGGGGATGATTTACACAGTTATGTAAGATTTGAACACTTTCAGGGTAGACATTGTGTTAAAAACTCTCAGGGTAGACATAGAGTCCGAGACTCTCTTGGAGTACATGTGGTTTCTGAGACTCTCAGGGCAGACATGATATCAGAGACTGGACACCACGTCTACCCTGAAAATGGCGAGACGAGGTCCACGCACCCAGACAGACAAGTGACAGTGGGGCCAGTCCCAGAGCCGGTGTGCATGACTTATGGGGCAAATAGGTTTTTTTCCTGGTGCAGGGTGCCCATGGGTGCTGGGAAGCTCCGATGCACATGCCGACACACAGCAGGGCAGAGCTGACACATCGCTGGAGCACACTGGGGTGGTGCGGCGGGCTGGCTAATTTGCATATTCATGACTGTCTCTCTTTGCATATTCATGAAACAGAGTGCCATCTTTGTGGAGAAAACACCTCACGAAGAAGTGAACCTGTGAAAATAGAACCACTAAGTAGTGAGAGTCTAATATGTTCCAGAACCTGTAATGCACGTTTCTTCTTTTTATTTTTTTATTTTTTAAAAAAAGATGTCGTTGACTTATAGTCAGAATGGTACTAAAAATACACAGGTTGCTAATTTCAGCACCACTTGGAAGGTAACATCATTTTTGTGCACAGGCACAGCACCAGCAATCTTCAGAGACAACAGAGGCAATGAAAGATGTTTCCTCCGTCTTTGTCATATTTGTGTCTGACATCTTGCACAAACATTTGAGAGAGCTAAAAGAAAAGAAGACTTCCTGTCTTCCCTTAGGATTTGTAGAAATTCCACTAGACTTCCTGCTTAAAGGCAAAGGACAATATATGCCTTACTTACTTTCATAGACCTAAACTGTGTTACAAATAACAACAAAGACAGAAAAGGAATTCCCTGGGGCTTGTCTCAACATTGACTTGTCTCAACATTCTTATTCTTGTTGGAAGAACATTATCCAGTTTAATCCTCATGAAAGTGGAAAAAATAACAGTAGTGGATTCAAGCCAGAGTTTAAGAAAATACATTTAAATATATCTTTTTACTTAAAAATGAGTTTCCTCTTCATTCAAAGACCTAAGAGTTAAGCTTTGTTATATACACTTCAGGTACAAACTGTGAAATGATCCAATAAATCAGACTATATAAAAAGCAAGAGACTAGTTTTTTCCAGAAAAATGTATTTGCATTGTATCTGTTCATATAAAAAACATTAGATTTAGAAAAAAAAAAGTTTATATTTTTCAAGTGTTAATGGTTTCACCATTCATCATAACTATGTTCCAAAGTCCTGTAACCCCAGGGCATGTTATCCTTTTCTGTGTAGCACAGTGACCATAACCTTTACACTGAGGTAACTCTCATCACAACCTCCCCAGAGCAGTTATCCTCTGACAAATCTTCCTGAGGTCGCATGCGGTTGAACAAATGTAGCAAGACATAGCCACACTGAAATCTCGGCGAGCTTAATTGTGTTGGATGAACTAAACTTCTGTTTCTAAATGCAGTCAGTGGTAACCACAATGTCCTTCCTGTTGATGATTCTCCTCGATTGCTCTCTTCTATGTCCATGGCTTTATCATAATTTAACACATCCCAATGGAGATTGACAGCCCTCCAGCGCTTAAACACTCGATAAACAGATGCACCTTCATGTACTATCAGTCCTGAAATTAAGGGGGAAAAAAAGAGTTTGTACAAAATGTCAGTGGATACTCTTTCGAGAGCAAATAGAGATCTAACACATTGTAATGACTCTGACAATTTCTAAAGGCTATTGAATTATTTGGAGCTTTAATAATTCAAACAAACTGTACATATGCATTGTAACTAGTTATTCACCTGTTTGAGAGGCAGGGACATGCAGAGGAAATGAAATTGTTCTGAATGAAACTTCAGTGTAATTTATACTGGAAAAATTTGAGCACGTCTAAATAAAATATTTAGATTTAAGCAAACCAATGCAAAACGGGCAGATTTGGAAATTGACTGTTTTTGCTAGTATTGCCTTTGTAAGAACTATTTATTTTCTGAGATTTATATTTGTTTAAGTAGACATTTAAGTAGGTTAGACCTGTAAAAAACAGGATGGCCTTAAATTTTTTTGACTGTTTTGTAGAATTTGGTAGAGATATAGATAAATTTAAATGCTTTCAGATTTTCAGTTCAGCTTAGGAGCACAGAAGATTCAAGAAAGCCTGAAACAGCTGTAAGTATAAAGACTTTCCTGTCTTCCTTCAGTAGAACAAGAAGAGATTAAATTTTATTAACTATGATGAACATGGTAAGGATGACGGCTTTCTTACTTCTCTTCAATATTCAGTGGGAAAAAAAATTGTAAATCAACTTTTTACTAAGACCCAGAAAATCTTTTAAAAGTTCCTTCAAGGAAAATAGATTTTCCGGAGTCCTCAACAAACCAATCTGCTTATTAATTTCCTGTAGCTAATATTTATGCCTATTGTATGCATTCAAGCAATTTATTTAAAGAAGTAAAACTCTTTTTTTTTGCATGTGTATATATATTTTAAATATATAGCTATATATAGTTTAAATATGGATTTACTGGGGATACACATGGGGCTTCAGCCTTCTCTTTTTTTTTTTTTTTTTCTCAATCAGCCTGGTAACTTCCATGGTTCTGAGCAAGGTCACATGTTTTCTCTGGCTTCCTGCTTTGGGAGGAGAGCAATCTGCTAAAAACATTTATAAATCTTTTGTCCACTGTGCTTCTTGACTATAATTTTCCTATACATGACCACTCCTATAATATGATCTGTGATGTCACAGGCTTTATCGCAAAAGATTGTATGTCACCTATTTCTACACAGCAAAACTGTGATTTGAGGGTCTGAAGTTGTTTAGTGTGGTTAACCAATACCAGAAAGGAGTTTTCGAAGAAAGATGACTCAAGCAGAAAGGATGATAAAAATATCTACATGAACAGCAAACCTCAGATTCAAGTGCAATGACTTTCAGATAGCAATGCCTCCTCTAACACGTTTTTAAAGATCATCACATAATGGAGAAATACAAAGATTTCTTTCAAAAGGCCATGATAACAAATGCAGCATCTCAGTAAGGCTTTCAAGTTGCCTAGAATTCATTGAAGCATCCAATGCAGAAAAAGTAACACAGTACAAGCTTAATTAAATAGAAAATATTCTAAATGTATTTTGTAACAGCATAACATTTAAGTGGAAATTTTTCTTGATTGTAAGAATTTTATCTTCGTCAATGTAGATAAAGAAACCTGTCCTAAAAATTTACCCTACTAATAATAATTTAATTATTACATAAATGCACCTTCAACCTGTATTAAAAGAATAAGTACATTTGATCACATACAGAACCTACAAACTAAATAACCCATGGTTTTAATGCTGTGACAAAGATCCACCCTTTTTTTTTCTGTTGGATTCCCTATAAAATGATAAAGGAGACATGAACAATCTTCTTCTCCCTGCCACTCTGACATAGCATTAATTGGCCCAATTTCTCTCAAAACTATGATAAAGCAAAGTTAAAAGGACCTGTTTACTCAATGTAAAGATACATGCCTGCACTTCATTAGAACCTGAACAACGTATTTCCGAATAGAGAAGGAAGCAATGGAGAAAGGATCATTGAGGTGCAGGAGGTACATTTAAACAATCAAAAGTATACTCTCAAAATTACATCAGAAAAATTTGGAGGGCAACTTCATTCAGAGAGTTTTATTGCTTTGGGGCTTTCAGGATTTATTGAAATTATATTGGCAAGCAAGAGAAATTTTCATTACAATGGAAGCTGTCAGTCATGTATACTTTAAAAGAGCTACCAGACAAAGGACCAACTATTGGAAGGCTTGAAATAAAGTTTTCAGATTTGGCAATGCTGAAGGAGAAAAGGAACACTTTCATAATTCCTCTTATAAAAAGTTTTATTTTCCTTCTTGCAGAACTACAGATTGAAAAAGACCTAGAAAAGAAAAGGCAAAAGAAAAGGCAAAAGAACTGGGGGGGGAAGAGCTCTCAGCAACAACAGTTCCAAGACCACAAACAAGAAGAGATACGAGCAAGCTTTTAATGCTGGAGATTTGCCTGGTCCAGAGAAGTTCCGACACTCAAAATACAAGTCGCTAGTCACTGAAGTGGAGCTGTAAGAGAACCTGTGACCGGAAGTCTGCTGTTATTATGTGTGAGAGATTTTGTTCGTGATAGAACCATTTATGACTAGAAGCTATGACTNGGAGCTGTAAGAGAACAGCAAAGAATAACCTAGAAGACATTACCTTTAGGTTTTACTTATCTCTAAAAAGTAGGGATTGTAGTGGAATCCAGACAATAGGATTATGGAAAAACATCATTTTATGTTCTTGCCAAGTACTATAAGATTCACTCTATTCAAAGGACTTCTTACCCTGAGTCACAAGATTACTTGAAATTTTTCATATTGAATGGTTCTACAAGCAGGCAACTTGTCCTACATCATTCAGATTTGGTGCTATTAGGTTACAACTTTACCTTATTTATCATACTAATCTTACTTATGATCATTTAGGAATGGTCCTCCCAGAAACATCACAAGATCTTACACAGGAATAAAAGACCCTTTTCAGAAACAGACTTTATCTCTGGACAAAATTCTATGTCCCAATATTTCCAGGGCCCACAGATAAATATAAAAAGCAATCATTGCTCAAAGAATTAAAGTGACATACATCAATTCTAAAAACAGTAATAAAATTCTTCATAAACCATTTAGAATTAGATCTAGTGTGTGGGGGCAACAAAGACTTTCTGAGTAAAGACATATAAAGTGCAACAAGATGTGTTCATTGTAAGGAACTTCAGCCTGTGCATTTTTTACAACTAAGGAGTTACACGAATGTTCCTAGGCATCAAGTTTCTCAGCAGGGAATAAAGAGGCTTTCAGAGGGCTATTCACACCTTGCAATGTCTCCCATCTCTGACTCCCTTGCCATATTACTACTAGCACCAGTCGTGTTTCTAGTGAAATGTTTCAGCTGCTTTTCACACTGTAAAGGGTCTGCACTGTTGTTCTGTGACCGGAAGTCTGCTGTTNGACCGGAAGTCTGCTGTTATTATGTGTGAGAGATTTTGTTCGTGATAGAACCATTTATGACTAGAAGCTATGACTTGAGAGGGTGATCTCTCACTGGAATGGGCAAGTTATGATAGTTAGCACTATGTGAGTGTTTCATATCTGCTTATGATGCACAAGGAACTCATGCATGTCTTCTCTGTTCTCCTCTATCAGTAGCACAGTCACCTATATAAGCCTGTGCAACTTAATTTGGGGTGTGCCGTTTGATGACATCCTTAGAGGCTTCTGCACTGCATGATGGTACAATCTAATGCAAACTGATTACAGTAGAAGACTTGATGGCATGTAATTTTACTAAT
>WEKX01010622.1:65096-121593 GCA_013390025.1 Pitta sordida | reverse complement strand
AGGCTGTGACCCCGTGGGAGGCCTATGCTGGAGCAAAGTCCTGGCAGGGACCTGCTGACTTGTGGGGAGAGGACAGCACGCTGGAGCACCCTGTGCCTGAAGGACTGTACCCCGTGGAAAAGTCACCCATGTGGCAGCAGTGTCTGGAGAACTGTTGCCTGTGGGAAGGGCTCATGTTGGAGAAGCTCATGGAAGACTGTCTCCTGTGGGAGGAAGTGGACTGCGAAGTGGACTGGACAAGGATTCCGTTCTCTGAGCAGCAGCAGAAACAACAACTGACCCAAACCCCTGTTCCCCATCTCACTGTGCTGCTCTAGGGGAAGGAGGTAGAATTTAGAAAGGAAGACGCTTTTAGGGTTTATTTTACTTCTCATTCCCCTGCCCTGATTCTGTTGGTAATAAATTCAATTAATACCCCCACTTAGAGTCTGTTTCCCCCATGACAGTGATCATAAGTGATCTCTCCCGGTCTTTATCTCAACTCAAGAACCTTTTGTTGAATTTTTCTCCTCTGTCCAGTTGCACAGGGTACCTTCAGCGATGCTATCGAAAAATAATTAAGAAAATGAATGATTGCAAAGTATAAAGGTGCTTGAATTTAACTACTTTTAGTGAAGAAGTATTTCTCCCTGTGAGATCTGTGCCTACCATGACTACGCCTAGAAGGAGCATATGCAAAAGACCGCATTCTAAAGATTAACATTACTCAAATGACAGAATTTACTATTTTGGTAGCAAATAACAAACATGTCTGAAGGTAACTTACAAGAATTGGTAAAATTGTCTTATCTTCAGACACAGAAAAACCTTATGCTTACAATACCCAACGGAAATGTAATTTTCTTCCTACTAAGCTTTCACTGTCATTTTGCCTGAAATGTGCCTTTCTGTAGAGACAGTGTTGTTAGCATAATGCTTTCACACTGTCAGGGGATGGTATCTCTCCCCAAAAACTGAGCTTTCTGTTTCAAATGGATACTATTAATGTTTTGAACACCTAAATTTGCATCCCCTGTGAAAATTTGAAAAGCTGTTTAGCTTTTTCTCGGTCTGCAGGACCCAGGAGTACAAGTAACTAGTTAGCTTCTGGGTATAGTGAAAGCAAGTAAAGCTAACTGTTTGGAATAAATTTGTATTTTAGAAATTAGCTTTCCTAAGGAAAGGTGAGGAAAGTCAGTAAGGAATTAAACAAAATATTGAATACCAGAGTATCACAAAATGCAATCGTGTTTTCCAAAGAACTGTTTTAAGAGTCAATATTTTTTTAAACTAGGAGGGAAGAACTAATCAATTTGTACTCAGAAAGAGACAATAAGAAGACTAGAGTGTGGATTAATTTCTTAATCATTCTGGCAAAATTTGTCTGAGTCTCATGTAAGTGTAAATTGAGCCTTGGGATCCAATGACGTAGTGTTCTTGCAAATACAGGAATTTATTTGCAATTAGCAGAAGATCTTTAAGAAAATTAATGAAGGCCCATATTTTAAGTCAAGGTGGATGCCCAACTGAGTGCCACAGGGTGTATTTTTTCCACTTCAAAACCGTAATTGAAATTGCAATGCAGAGCTGTTTCACACATTTAAGTTATAGACAGCGCTTTTTTTCGGAAAACTGTTGCAATATGAGCACCATATGGCTTGTGCCCTTTGTCATCCTTATTCTGGAAGTAACTGCTTGACACCAACAGTTACAGTGACCGAGGGCCATAAGATCTCATGAAGTCTGTCACCTTGCATTAAATTGAAGTTCCAGTCACTCTGGAGAGCTCGGTAAGCTCTCCTGTTCGAGCATATGTAACTGAAAATACATTTTATTCTGAATTGATGTTTCTCTAATCTGTAGTTCTTTGAGACAATAAATAATTGAAGGTTGCAGGAAAAAATTTATGTGTTGGTATTAATTAGTGAAGCAGAAGACATTGAAGCAGCTTTGTTTCTAGTCTCATTCGTCTAGCACATGTGGTTAGTACATAATCTGAGCAGATTTTTATATTGCACTGGATTTTATTTATTTTTGCAATATATCTTCAAACAATGTCAGAAGATTTTTCATATGGATTTTACTTCTAATAGTGCTTAAAGCCAAAGCTCCTTCTCAGTTATTTATTTTGCTAAGCTTGGTGTTCTGACCTGCCTCCTTCACAAACACTTCCATGTTTAGCAATTAATGATGTGATTTCTCTAAACTTTCTACTAAGGAAAACAATAGGAAAATAATCCCTAATATTTCAAACCACCCCAAGCTTTGTACCTTCCTGTAGATAAAACCAAACTTGAAACACACAACATAACAGAAGTAGGATTGTCACTTGCTAAGCAATAACTGTTTGTGTTCCTGCCTCATCCTGCAAACAGTTTTGAATTTGTTCTATACAAATCTTAGCATAAACAATGTAAGATGGTGGGGAGGCCTGTGGCACTCCTTGCTGAGATTTCTATATGGTAGACCTGTGGCAGTCAGGGTGCATGGGGCTTCCCCAGTGCTGCTTGAGGGTTTCTGAAGGAACCTTACCACTAGATGTGCTCTGGCAAGCAGGGCAGTCAGAAGCAAGCAGTTTCTCCAGCTGGTCTCCGGAAGGCTGAATGTTTTCAGTGTGACCTTGACTGCTGTCATGGATTCCCATGGTTGCCTTTTCTTGTAACTTTAATTGCATGTATCAAAACCAAAATGGTGCCTTTCCTTAAAGTAACGTGGTGTTTTGGTGTAGGTTTTTTGAAATAAATGTTTCTGATTGTTAACTATTTTGTGCTGTCTGAAATAATTCAATGTAGTGAATCTAAATTCAAGATAGCGCTTCCCTGGTGAGGCACAACGTATATGAGAACTTAATTGTTTTCATTTTTTCTTTTTTTTTTTTTTTTTCTTTTAGAAGTACACAAGAGATTTTCTTTTTGTGATCAGGTAACATTCCTGATTGATGAGGGAAGAACCGTTGATGTGCTGTACCTTGATTTTAGTAAGGTTTTCGATACTGTCTCCCATAGCAAACTCCTGATGAGACTGGTCACTTGTGGCTTGGATAGATTTATACTGTACTGGTTCAAGAATGGTTGGATAATTGAGCTCAGAGAGTGATGGTTAATGGTGCTATGTCCAGTTGGAGGCCGGTCACTAGTGTGGTCCCCCAGGGTTCAGCACTGGGACCTGTCGTGTTCAATATATTTATCGATGACCTAGATGGGATGGAGTCCATCATTAGCAAGTTTGTGGATGACATCAAGCTGAGAATAAATGTCGATCTTGTAGAAGGAAGGAGGGCTCTGCAGAGAGACCTTGACAGACTGGATAGATGGGCCAAATCCAATAGCATGGGGCTTAACAAGTCTAAGTGCTGGGTCCTACACTTTGGTTATAATAACCCCATGCAGAACTATAGGCTGGGGGCAGAGTGGCTGCAGGATGATCAGGTGGAAAGGGAGCTGGGAGTGATGGTTGATAGAAAACTTAACATGAGCCAGCACTGTGTCCAGGTAGCCAGAAAAGCCAATGGCATCCTGGCCTGCATCAGGAATAGTGCTGCCAGTAGGACTAGGGAAGTTATTCTCCCTCTGTACTCAGCACTGGTTAGGCCACATCTTGAATACTGTGTTCAGTTCCGGGCCCCTCAGTTCAAGAGGGATGTTGGGATCCTCAAACGTGTCCAGAGAAGGGCAATGAGGATTGTGAAAGGGGCTGGAACACAAGCCCTATGAGGAGTGACTGAGACAGCTGGGGTTGTTTAGCCTGGAGAAGAGGAGGCTGAGGGGAGACCTTATCACTCTCTACAACTACCTGAAAGGAGGTTGTAGCCAGCTGGGGATGGGTCTCTTCTCTCGGGCAATCATTGACAGAACTAGAGGACACAGTCTTAAACTGCATCAGGGGAGGTTTAGACTGGACATTAGGAAGAACTTTTTCACAAAGAGTGGTCTCTCAGTGGAATGGGCTGCTTAAGGAGGTGGTGGAGTCACTGTCCCTGTGGTGTCTGTGACAGACTGGATGATGTACTTAGTGGCATGATCTAAATAAGGGGATGGTGTGTTGGTAAGAGGATGGCAACAGGTTAGGTATCAGGTGATAGGTTGGACTTGATGATCTCTATAGTCTTTTCCAACCTTACTAATTCTAGGATTCTGTGATTCTTCTCTGCCCCTCAGATGTTCCTGTTTTCTGTTTGGATGGATTTTCCTTACAGATAGAGGAAAAGGAAAACCTGGTGAGCATAAGTTGTAAAACCTCTGCCAGATATATGGAATGTAGACAGAATAAGGGCAAAAGAAGAAATCCTTTTAACTGTTGAAACTGCTAAACCTATCGTTAAAGAGATTTCCCACAGTGTGACTACAGGCTTTTTCTTGAACACCTTAATCTGAAGGTAGTACTGGCTGTAAATCAGTTTGTAGAGGGACTAGGAGAGGTGGCAATGTTTTACACTTTATGGTCTGGAACATGTGTTGGCCTGGGTGATATGAGAAAATCCATTCTTTACATTCTGAGTTTTAATTTTCTGAAAAGTTTTTCTTGCATTCATGCTTATTTTTTACTGTAGTTCTACTGTCAGCACCAATAAAAGGTAAAATTTGCCCATTTCTTTTGTTGACAATTTCTTGTAAATCCACAGATTCACAGAATATTATGAGTTGGAAGGGACCTTGTAATGATAGTCTTAGGGAACACGACCTAAAAGTCAGTCTTTTGGGTATCCAGATGTTAGGCAGCTGCATCAGAGTCTGACTCTGTCAGTGCTGCCTTCAGCAGACACAGGCAGCAGCCCAACCGCAGACTATGACTCTGGTCTTTTGTCTATGGAGTGCACTGAATCCAGTACCAGCCCTCCAGGGAAAGTTCAAGGAAAAACATGCCCTTCCCTGCCTCCAGCTTGTTTCTTAGAAAGATGTGTTCTGGGCACTGCTTGGCACACCAAAATCAGGACTACAGGTTCCAAGCTGACTAAAGATTTAAAAGTTCCAAGGAAAATAAGCTAATATCTGTTGTTAATGATATTTACCACTGCTTAATTTTTGATGACTTGCCATTTGGAGCAGGACTATCTTGCTTTATGTTTAATTCTCCTTGGGTATTTTATACTTGCTCTGTGTTTAGCTCTGAATTTTCTAGTCTACTTTTTGAGCAAGATTAAAAGAATTAGACATTTTTTAGACATCTTCATTTAGACAGGCCTGATTTAAGACAGTTGTTTTTTTTCAGTGGATTATTTTTAAGTCCCTTTATGGATTCAGGCCCAGATATATTAAGTTTTGGTCTTCTGATGTTTAGTGTTAGAATACTCTCAATCACTCTGTAGATTTAGTGGCAATAAATTATCTTGAGAGGTTTATGGGAGAGCAAAAAACTGAATTTGCATCCAAGGCTAGGACTTTAATCAAGAACTCTTTCTTGTGGCATATGTTTTTCTATGTGGCACTGCATGTTCTACTGATGAGTGTCAGTGCACTACTTTGCAATTAAACATGATTCTTCCTGTTGTGTTTCTGAGACTAGAATTGGATATCTATTCAGCCAAGCTAGTTCCATCAGTAATCTGACTATTAGGACAAACTATAAATCAATACAGTTACATGACAGTATCTATGTACAAGATCATCCAAATTATTTTCATTATTTTCATGTCCAACCAGCTGTTATGGTTGTTATCAGCTCTGTTGGTTTGCAGTTTCTTTTTACAGTTGATCAAAACTAACTGGTAGTCTAATCCGCACCCAGACTCTTAGGGACTTGCAGCTTCAGTCGGCTTTACACTTGTGCAGCGTGCAACTGAGTCACATTTTTTTCTTTTGTGGATAATTAGATAATGAAAGTATAGGATCCATGGTTTCATTGGATCACCAAATTTATCCCACTTGCCCTCCATCCACATGTTCATGAGATCTGGCAGGAAGCAGAGTAAAAATACGTTTTTGACAGGATCATGTGGTCAGACAAAGGTAGGTGTTACAATTATACCTTCTGCTAGTGAAGGCAGTGGTTTAATGTTTGTGATGTTATTTGGGGGGGAATATTGAGTAAAATTAGGTAATAATGAGTAAAAAATTTTACTCAAAATCTCTAACATTTTGAGATCATAAACTAATAACCACCAGGTTAAACATAATGCAAACACATAAAAAAAGGATGATCTGTACAGCAGAGCAGTGTTTGGATCCTAAGTATAGGTTATAATGCATGCTAAAGAAGTTTGTTAGGAAACCATGAGAAAGATTCACCCGTAGTGAATATGAAAGTCTTTCATTCACTATTGATAACTGCATGGACTCTCTCTTAAGATTAGCTTACTGAAAGGAAAAAATAACATCTGAATAACTATCTAAATCAAAGTTTTAGCCTGACTTGTCTAAGATTTTATAAACTTTAGAGTATTTATACAATTATTTTGAACTCACTTTTTCCTATGTTTTTGGATTATTTTTCCATATATTTTTTGAATGTTGTCATTTGAGTACTATTTGTGACTGATGGTGCCTGGTAGACTCCCCTGACAAGCCCAGTTCTTTGCAGATTTGTCTGTAGTGAATGAGGACATTCTAAAATAGTGAGTTATTACAGAGACATCTTAAATAATTCTGAACTTAGAGATATTATTTCTTTTTATGGCAGCTATTGAAGGACATCCACTTCTTTCTAACTAAATAAGTAAACAAAATGCATTATTTTAGCCTTTTAAACTTAGGGCAGCATTTGTAGACTAGTGGTATCTTTATAAGCTAAAGGCTGGCATTGAGAATTGCAAAGAACAGTAAATATTATGAAGACTCTTATTGTTAAATTGAGCTTTAACTTGTTGCTGATTGCTACCGCAATCAACAGAGGTCTAAGACAGACCCATCTTCCTGATATTTGGAATTGTAATAGAGTCGGGCCTCTTGCACTTTGCTCTCCACATATTGCAGCTTCAGATCTAAGCGGCATGATTTTTTAGCGATGAAGGAGGCCTGCTTTTGCAACTGTGCATGCGTGATCTGCTCTCAATGCCGTGGCGGCGTGGGTGGCATCGGTAGCATCGGTGGCTAGGGCTTCACGGATCCCGACTGAGACCATGGGTCTGCAATATAGGACACCCGACTGTATTTCAAATTACTTCTTTAATTTCTGATGCAATCACAGAATCACAGAATATTCTGAGTTGGAAGGGACCCACAAGGATCATCGAGTCCAACTCTTAACACTGTCTCCCTGGCGGGAATCGAACCCGGGTCTCCCACACGCCAGGTGGGGACACTTACCACTGTACTAAAGTGGATTTTTGCTCTGAAGTAGATAACTCTGATAATTTATTGGGGTTTATAAAACGTATTATTTCTAATCTAAAGAAATAGGTTGTTATTTTTATTTTCTGTTTATATTCTTACATAGGAGAGGTAAAAAAAAAATCTCTTCTTGAATGAAATTAAATATTTTCTTTTAAATTCTTGGATGCATTATTTACTCTAAAAATTAACTGCTTTAGCACCAGAAAATAAGGGGATTTTTTTTCTACTGCTTCAAGACACTTTTAGCAGAAAGTCTGCATAGAAACTCTGTTGTCCTGAATAATTTATGATGAAGCCTGTACTTAATGAACCATAGCTACTTGGAAACAACAGTTATTCAGCATACATTTAGTACATGTTTGAATATTTAGCCATCAGTCAAAGCTGGCAGTAAGTCTCGGGACAAAATCATCTGCAATATTTCTGGTGCATTGTGGAGAAAGAAAATCCAAAAGGAATGATATTGTAGAATTCAAATAGATAGACTTTGCTCTTGGAAAAGTAAACACATCAAAACCATTGTTTGGATTGAAAAATAAACACACAAACCATTGTTTTCTACTATGATTTACTTTATTGGTTTTTTTTTAAATTTCCTAAAATGACTGACAGTTGCGAAACAGGCACAATGGATATATCTTTTTTTTACTGATATACTTAACAGTGGAGTTTTTGAAAACTCCTGTCAGAGATGAACTAAGCTTCTTTATGCCTTCCTTATGGTAAAACTTGTCCTTGAGGTCTTTGAGCATGCAACTTTCCCACCCTGTGTTCAAATGCGGCTTCCTCCTTTTATTTGCTCTTCTTGGCTTCTAATTTGCATCAGCTATGTCGTCTTCGGTATTTTCTGAGTTTGCAACTGGATGTTTTGTTTCTCCTTTTGCTTCCAATTAAGTAATTTGAAAACATGTAGTTTGCTTAATTTTATTTTTATTATGCAATAAAAATTAAAATACATTTAAATGCAAGATGCAGTTACAGTATAGCAGCTTCTGCAACATGCGAAGAAATTATTTGTACAGCCCGCACATTTGCTGAAGTATATAGTGGTACTTCCTGAAGCTACACCATGTTTTTTAGACTTAATGAGTATTTAAAGTGAACTCCATTTTCACAGAATATTATTATGAGTTGGAAGGGACCCACAAGGATCATCTAGTCTTTAGGAAGTTTAACTATAGATCACAATGTTTCTGGATAGTACAGGGAAAACACTATGCAACAGGAAGAGAAAAAACTACCAAAAAACCCCTTTACTGGCTGATTGTTCAGGGATCTGTCAGACCAGGTATCTCACCTGAACAACTGCATGGCTGGACAACTTATAGAATTATCATAGGTTTGGTTGGGGTTTTTTTAAACTTCAGAACCACAGCTTATGTAAATTGCAAAATACATAATATTTAGTGTTAGTGTTGAGACCATAATCCAACATTAAAGTGTATTTTTACTTTACATGCATAGTTTTGTCTTTTTAAGAAACTTTGACCTCATGCTTCTGCAAAAGTTAAGAAGTGTCCTATCACAAATACATCTTTAATGTTAACAATTTGAAAGTGGTTAGAAACCCTATATTTGTAGCAACTATTGGAACTTTCTAATCAGTAGGCTTTTTCCTTTCGACCTTCCCTCTCCCAGAGAGTATCTTTAAAATATTGGGGAAAAATGCGTATTAAATGGGCTACAGTTTCTGCCTGAGAAAATGTAATTGAATTTGATAAAGGTTATCTAAGGCTAAATGAATGAACAAGGGAAAAGGTCTTGATGAATTATTAGGCATATTTGACTGTATCACTAAGTAATTAAGTACCTTCACTGCAGCATGAAGAAATCTGCTTCTTGTTAGAAGTACCGTAGATAAACTGTATTCAGGATGCAAATAAAAATGCACTAAGTCAGATATCTTAACCATGTTGTAGTAAACTGAAAATGTTCTCTCTGAGGTTTGAACACCAGATACTCTTTCTAATACAGTCATACTTCAGGAGTCTCCAGTGCCATGAACTGCCTGTTCTACAAGAATAGGTGGCTCATGAATATGCAAATATGCCACACCTATCACCCTGCTTCCCTAAGTCCCGGAGTGCTGGAAAGTGTTCCTTGCACTGCCCCACGCCCTCTCACAACACAGGGGAGTGAAGGGAGTCTCTTTTGCCCCCTCCCTGCCCGCAGAGCCCTCGGGGAGTCTGCAGGGTTCCTGCTGACCACCAGACTCCCCAGCAGCAGTGGCGTGGTGCCAACACCCACCGGAATTCAAGAGGCCCGCCCCACTCAGAAGTGTTCCCTGCCCCTCCCTCACTGTGTGCTGACACCTCCTGCTGCCACGCCAGGGGGAGGCTTCTGCTCCCCCGAGCCTCTTCCACAAGGAGAGAAGGAGGCTACATTCCCCTGAGCTCTGTGCCCAGGAACAGAGAGAGGCTGTGTCCCTCCGGGCTGGTGCTGTTGGGCTGTGAGGGAGTGTTTGGCAGTGTAGTGAGTCAACCTGGTGGCGTGAGGAGATGTTTTGCTGCCGGTCCGGTAGGGAAGGAAGTGATGTGAGGCAGGGGGAGCATAGGCGGCTCAGCGGAGTGGCCATGGGACTGCTGCACCCTGGGGGAGGAGGAGATGATGGTGGAGATGCTGGAGTCATCAAGCCACTCAAGCTGGCACTGCCCTGGGAGAGGCAAATACTATGTATCTAGCTAACCTAACCCTAGCCCGGCCCTGCAAGAGGCAGATGAAGACTGCCAAGTGTAACCAAGATTGCCAAGCTGGGCAGAAGCTGTCGAGTTAGGAAGAGCTTTTTCATAGATAGAGTGATCTCTCAGTGGAATGGTCTGCCCAGGGAGGTGGTGGAGTCGCCATCCCTGGAGACGTTTAAGAAAAGACTGGATGAGGAACTCAGTGACATGGCCTAGATGATGGGAGGCTTGGATGGATGGAGCGTGGTGCCCATGGTTCCACGCTTGTGGGTTCGATCCCTGGGTGGGCGTTCACTTGGGAGTTGGACTAGATGATCCTGTGGGTCCCTTCCAACTCAGAATAACCTGTGAACCTGTGAACCTGTGAGTGCAGCCGAGAGTTCTGAGCCCAGCAGAACATAACGAGCACAGCCAAGACTACTGAGCCTAACAGAGACTGCTGAGAGCAGCCAAGACTGCCGATCCTGTAGGCTCAAGTGCTATGGGCAGCAGAGCAGGACCTGGGATGGCAAGCGGCTGTCATAAAGCATTGACACCATGTAACCTTTGCAACCCTCATAAGGGAGGGACTCTGAGTGGTTCCCACGAGAGCTGGCCTGCTCTGCAGGGCATGGCTGTCCTGCCCCCAGCACAGGCAGTCCCATCCACAGGGCAACAGGGACACTGTGCCTCATGCACCAACAGGAAAACCCCATCAAGAATTTAGGAGTTTTCACCGACAAAAAACCCGCAATGATGTGAAAACACGAAAACAGAATTGTGAACATGCAAGTTATGACTGTAATGTCAGAAGGAAACATGTCTGTTTACATCTTTCATAAAATTGGTGTTTATTTGTTTATTTGGTTTTTTTAAAACATTAAGATCTTTCTATTCCTCTTTCATTAAATCTCAAAAGGGAATAGGTCCTTGTTTCACATTCCCTTGTCTTCCTGTAAATATGTTAATCAAGCAAGCATATGCTTCTTATACATAACAAGTGCATGCATGTGCTGTTGAATATATGTAGTAAAATACATATTGTATTTTTAATACAATTATAAGATCAATTTATTTATATGGTAGATGTACTGCTAAAACTAAATGTTTTGTCACTGCAATTGCTTTTCCTTCTTTGCTACAGAGAAGAGAAAATTGGTTAGCATTATCATTTCCTCCTGTTTTACTTTTAGCTTGTTTTTCTGAAACCTCATATTAAAGGGATAATTACTAGAGAGTAGCACATTGTGAAATCAAAGAAATTTGTAGTATGGTTAAATATTCATTCAATTCTACAACCTCTGGATATTTTATTTCCTGAGTCAGACTTGGCTGATGGTGAATGATTTTTTTCGAAATGATTTATTGCATTACAGAGGAAATGAAATATTCTTTGATTGAATTACTGTTGAGAAATTACATGATCATGGGAAAGTACCAAAATAAATTAAAAACCAGGGGACAGGGGAGAGGTAGTGGAAGGACTGCCTCTCAGATGCTAGTACTGCATGATTATTGGAAGAATAACTTTTTAGAGATAATACTTAATACTCTCAGCTAATCTGTATGTTTTTGTAACTTTAAATCGTATGAGACATTACAAATATGTATGACATTTGGGAGAAATAGCAGTAAACAGAGGTGGAGAATTTCTTCAGGTTACAAATAACCTGGTGGGACTTTCAGTGAAAAGTTCAGGTTAAACTGATGCAAATGTTCTCTGCTACAACTACGTACTTCTTTAAATTCCTAGCAGTCGAGAAAAGAATAAGCAAGAACTCCATTGATATACAGGACTTGGGATAAGTCGAGTTTTTTAAGAGATCCTGACAGGAATTTGCCTTTACTGATTTGCAAGATGATCAATGTGGAAATGAAGACTTTCCCCAGCCATTGTAAAATGCCAGGAACATCTCAGCAGATACAGCAAAGAGATAAAGCATTCTACTTTTCTTTCTCTCAGCAAATTTCCAGCATAAAGTGTTGGGGAGGAAGTTTATCTGGGTATTCATAAATATAATACGTAATAAAATTCCTGATGTCTGCCCTCTTTGACACAGAAATGTTGCCCTTTGCTCACTTTTCATGGCAGAAATAAAAAGAAAGTGAAGGGTTCTAGTAATCCATTTCCTGAAAAAGCCAAACTGATAAATACCTGTATCATGAATTCTAACTTTCCCCTTATACTTGTCCAGAAAAGGGAAGACTATGATGCCTCTTACTACTTTTTTTTTTTTTTATTATTATTCCTTTACTGTAGAAGAGTAGATCTGTAGTTTGCTGGCAGTTTTTCATCGGTAGTAAAGTTCTACATCCATTCCTTGTATGAATTTAGCTGATTATTTGCTTCTTATTTCTTGAGGACTGTAGTTGCTTATCTAACTTTTGCCTGCATAGGAGGGAAGCAGGAATTTTATGTCGCATCCACCTGTTTTTCTTCTCACTTGACAAACTTTTGAGAATTAGGTAAACCTATTTATTTTTAAATTATTATTAATATTATTATTTTTATTCTGAGAGTGCTACTTCTCTCCTTGGTTATGGATTCATTTGGGCGTATGTAATTATATTTAGTCTTCTTCCAGATGCCAGCAATAAGGATGATCGGGTTCAGGCTTGCTAGAGATCTTCTAAACTTAAATCCAGCTGGTAAAGTACTTTTCCCAAAGCTGCTAGTGATCATTTTTGGTACTGGGGAACTAAAACACCACCTCTTTGAATGTATTCTTGATCTCACTTTCATTTGAACCTAATTAATATACTTGTGCTCAGAAAAAAGGAGAAATGTTTTACTTGAGAGGGGAAGGGACTAGAAAATGGAGTATGAGGAAACGTATATAATAAAAAATAGATTCAGGAATCTAGCTTACTTCATAAATACAACATCTAAATTCTTTGTTTTCATTGAAATATAAAATACAAAAACCTCTTTGGCAGGTTCTTGGCAGTTAAAGGCAGCATCCCACATTTTCCTTCCCACTGTTCGTGCTCTTGCATCACCCCTGAAGATACAACAGGAGTTTGTGAATTTTTGTAGCATTTGTGAATTTTTTCATTTCTAATCTGGCTCTCATAGGTTTATTCCAGAAATTATATTAAAATAACTAGATAGAAACAAGAAGAATTTTTTTATTTATCCTCTGTAGAAAGTCTTTAGTCAGTGCCCGCTGATGCAAGGGTAGATGAATTTGAATTGGAGACTGGTTTGGCAGTGTGGCTTGTCCTACAGGATTCCTCCCACCAGCTGAGTGCCTTCTGCAGTAAATACTCTTACATAATACTCTTATATGATCTCATAGCTTGAATTTGGTCAACGATGGAGTAGACCTGTCACCCTTTTTTGCCTTTGATTACTGAAAAATACGAATAAATTTTCTCAGATGAAGGTGACCCACTTGCCTATTCATGTCCTGTGACAGCAGCTCTGCACTATTGCACATACAGTCAGAGCTTGAATTCCTAGTAGTACTACAAAATATCATGTGTGAAGCTCTGGGTTAGCCTTAGTCACAACAGAATTAGTGCCACTGAGATGGAGTAGGCTGCTTTCTTCCTCTTAGAGAGAAAGTGTCATTCAGTCCCCCTAAACTTTGTAGCATCAGACATCACACAGCTCAGAAATAATCTCTATTTTGATCTATAAACAGGATCACATATCCCGGCTTTTCTCTGAGGTTATTTAGGATTTTTTAAGTTTCCTGAAAAATGCCCTCAAGACTAAAGGAAAAAGGTTTTCCTTTAATGTTTCCCTTTCTGCTTCGAGAAGCTGTAGTGACTGTTTTGTGAAAGCAAAAAATTTGTCCTGAGCATGTTGTAAAAGAAAATTATGCAGAAAATAGTCCGTAAACTACAGTGTGTTTTCAGTCTATAAATAAGGCTTTTCATGGGAGAAAGAGGAAAAAAGTCTCATATTCCCATGAGACAAGAAGACAAGAAGACAAGAAGGGAGCGGGGAGGGTGGAAAGGGGGTACAGGCTGCGGAGGAAGAGTGTGTAGAAAACCTTCCCTAACGGAACTGGGGGGTCAGATCTTTTTGTGGATTTGGAGGATTACTTCCTGACCTGCTGCTGCTTCTGTAATTTCACGTAATTTATTTCAATATAAATAGCTTCTTCTCATGGATAAAGTCTCATTTCTTGCACAGTTCTTTTTTTTTAACAGTTTAATCAAACTAATTGTGACAAGCAGTGTATTTGTATAAATATTTAAATGTGAATCATGAGGATTGAATTATTTATTCTGCAAATGTAAGCTTATGTAACTATCTTTGGAAACAATCTCATTCTCATATGGTTGTGCAATTTAGTTGTTCATTCTGTCTGTTCAGTTCCGTGTTTAATATTGCAAATGGCTCAAATAAATTATATTATTCGCATAAGAGTTAAACAAGGTGCCAGAAGAAACAAAGCACAGAAGATCATGTATCTTGGTTTAGCACATGGAAAATCTAGTTGTCTTATAAATTCAACCATCAAAGAACTCGAGATTCCTGAAAATGGGTTAACAAAAATAAGGGTGATGTCATTCTTTGTCCAGTCTTGTCTCAGGCACAAAGGCACATGTTCTGATCTAGAAAGAAAAATATCATATTGATGGCAGATGCTAAGCTGCACAGAGTGTTGCTGAATCTGAAACTCAGAAGCAGATTTTTCTCTTGTGTGATTTTGTGACTTGCAGTATTTCTGCACCATCCCTCTTTGGATAGGATGCAGAGCTGTATCTATAGTGCATTCCACTGTGTGGAAGAGTTGTTGCACTTTAGGGAAAAAAGCAACATTAAACATGAAGAAGATACCAAAACAACATACCGTAGCCCAGTAAGTAGGTGACTGGTAGAGTCTCTTGCTTGACTGCATGCATTAAATGGTGGTTTAACAGGGCAGAAAGGCTTCTTCCTTACACTTTCCATACCAAGACTAGGATCAGCCGGCCCCATCTGCTGCTGTCCCAGCTGCTGCTGCTCCCCTGGGCTTCAGCCACCAAGCTGAGAGCTGTTTCAGCAGCCGCGCTTCAGAGGCAAGGCAAGAGTGAGGAGAGAGAGCAGAGATTTGAGAGGGGAAAATATGTTTGGTGGCATCAATATGAATCAGTATTTGGTGTGCTTAGACTCGTGTTCATTAACCTCTGCAGCAATAAGATCAGTATCACTAGAATGTACCTTGTGCTTCCTTACCTTACTGTTGTAATATAATGGGATTAGGGGCAGAAAAGCTCAAGGAGAGCTTTGTCACTGTCAGTGAGCTAAACCTATAAACTCTGAACTCAGCAAGAGCAGTAGAGACAGTTTACCAGCCCCACCTCGCCACCTCCCCATATATTCTTTAAAAAGTGTGAAAGCATGCTTTTATTTTATGACTTCTTGGCTGTACAACAGAGCTGCAGCAAAATGTTTCTCATCTGCTTTTGAAAACACCTTATTATGGAGAATTTCTTGTTTAAATAATTCAGTATGTCAGCACTACTTTAGACAGGTATACTCATTGATGCAACACTGTGATCCTTCAGTGAGGTGGAATGAGGTATAATCCCAAGGGATTGCCAGAGAAACCAAAGGGTAGACTCCAGTGCCTTCCGAGATGCTTTTTTTTTTTTCCTTCTCCCTTCTCTTTTCATATTTTCTGAATAAAATTTGCACTGATTCTCAGCTATCTTCATCAGAGACCTAGAGAAGACAGTTTCTCTGAACACAGCTTGGTGTGGGAGTGTGCAGTTTTATTTACAAGCAGCTGAGTTTTCCTTATCTACTTTAATACAGTGGTGAGTGTCCCCTCCTGTCACGCGGGAGACCAACATTCGATTCCCACCAGGGAGGCAGTGGTGCCTTTTAAGCGTTGGACTCGATGACCCTTGTGGGTCCCTTCCAGCTCAGAATATTCTGTGATTTTTGCTGTTCAAACTCCAGAAATTTGTTCTAGTGCTTCTATTCAGACCAAGTATCTAAGATGGGAATCATTTCTTGTTTCAATATCTCATGTGTCTCTGACAAACATCCAATTTTATCAAAATCAAGCATGTCTTCAAATGTTACTTTTGATAAGGTTTTCTAGTACTTAAATTCTGTTTTAAAATGAGACAGATCTCTTTTGGTATTTCAGAGTTTAGGTTATTTCTTTGAAATGTGAGAAACCTAGGCACATGTTTCTGTGCTAGGTCTACACTAGTGTAATGCATTTCTGGTTCATGTGCTTTTGGTGGAGAGGAGGTTGAGGCTGCTGTGTTTTTTTCACAAGATCCCAAAACTATAGAAAGTTGAAGGAATAAACTTTCATCACATTTTTGTGAATTCTTTTATTTTTCATCCAGCTCTGCCTGTGTTCTTCACATGATTTCATTCTCAGAAAAGAAATTGTGTAAGTATTTCTAGATTGGTTTCTGGGCTTGATGATATCACTTACTAAGTTTAGCAGAACTGCAGAAGTCTAAATTAACAAACCACCATACCCTGGTGTTAGAGCTAAATCAACAAATACTCTTCAGTGAAATATTGGTACTTTTTTATTTCCTCCGTGTTTCTTTCACTGAGAGGGTCTCAGCAGGGAAAGAGAGATATATAATGAACAGATCAGAGCACAGCTAGGATTTTACCAGTTTTGGAGGGCCTTTATTTCTGTCTGCCATGGATGCTGATCAGTTCAGTGAGAATAGCATCGCTGAATTTCCTACAAAGATGCCAGTTTTAATTATGCTTTAATCACATGTAAAAACATCCAACTTCGTTTGGGCGATTAACCTCTATTAACAAAAATACCTGTTTCAATTACATGTGTTGTCAGAAGATGTTTTACAATGCCCATAGCGGCATTTAGGGGATGTTGAGAGCATGAGCATATACTGAGCACCCCATTAAAGGCCTCAGAAAAAAAGGGGTTGGTACCATGTGGGCAAAGCTTTCTGCAGTCTTGTTGTGTTTTCTTTTTTCATTAGGTCTGAAGACAAATACCTCCCATTACACAGCAACTGCAGAACAACCATGACATTGGATCTAGTCAGCATGGATTTCGGAAGGGCAGGTCCTGCCTGACTAACCTGATCTCCTTTTATGATCCAGTGACTCGACTGGTCGATGACAAAAAGGCTGTGGATGTTGTGTACTTGGACCTTAGCAAAGCCTTTGACACGGTTTCCCACAATAAGCTTCAGGAGAAAATTGTAAAGCACGGGCTGGAAAGGGACATTTTATGCTGGGTTACAAACTGGTTGGAAAGGCGAGCTCAGAGGGTGGTGGTGAATGGTGCAACATCGGACTGGTGGCCAGTCACCAGCGGAGTCCCGCAGGGGTCAGNAGGCTCAGAGGGGACCTCATTGCTGTTTACAGCTACCTGCGGGGAGGTTGCAGCCAGATGGGTGTAGACCTCTTCTTCCAGGCTGACGACACCAGAACGAGAGGGCACAGCCTCAAGCTACGCCAGGGGAGGTTTAATCTTAACGTTAGGAAGCGGTTTTTCACAGAGAGAGTAATTGCATATTGGAATGGGCTGCCCAGGGAGGTGGTGGAGTCGCCATCCCTGGAAGTGTTTAAGAGAAGACTGGACGAGGAGCTTAGTGACATGGTCTAGCTGGGGGGTGTAGGGCTGGATGACCCTGGGCCCCTTCCGGCTCGGAGTGGCCTGCTAGACTGTGAGGCATTTAGGTTGGTATTACTCTCTGGGATGTGCTCTCGGTCGCTGTACGGGTATTAGATGGTGAGTTGGACTAGATGATCCTTGTGGGTCCCTTCCAACTCATAATTTTCTGTGATTCTGTGATTCTGTGATCAGAACACCTCTAGGTTATTTCCCTTATATTTTCCCGCTATTTGGCAGGTATAAAACAGCCAAATAACCCCTGTGGGGTTTTTAAATTAAATTAAAAATCTCTGCTATTTAATTCTTATCTAGCTAAACAATATTTTCATTGGGAATGTGTAGAAATTAAGGATTTATCTAGTAGTATGGGACAAGGTAATCACTGCCAAATTCTTCAAACCAAAGCTACATAGTGAAGTGGAAGGTATCCTGATGAGTCCTGTGCCATTTCAAATAACAGCAGAATTTTTCTGCAATAATTATCTCTGTTAAGAATATTTATAGGGTATCACTAAGGAACTAGATTTGAATATTCATTTTGCTTTGCTGAGAAGACCAAAATCAATTTGTTGAAGCTTCTACAACTTTTTTTTTTTAATAGAAGGATATTTTTTGACATTAAAATTATAATGTACATATGTAAAGTTCTGCCACAATTTGGTCATTATGTTTAACTAGTAGAACGTAGTTGAAGATCTTGGTTACTTTAAAAAGAAAAAGGAAAAAAATCATCTACTATTTCTGCTTAATTTAATCCAAAATTTTAGACAGATACCCTGTAAAGAAATCATTCCAAAATAAACCAATATTACTCTTCTTTTAAAGGACCATACAATTAAGTAATAGTTGTGAAGGTATAAAGGTCATTTCGATGGCTTCCAGAGGAAGACTTTGAATTGCCAGATTAGACTGATTATAGAGCATCTTTCTCCTCTGGGCTGCAGCTTGTCTCAAGCCAAATACAAATTATGGCTACCCAGAGCCGCAGTCTGTGGGTTTTCTCACTTCTTTTCTCTCACTCGTTGAAATTGGGGAACTGCTAACTTCAGCTGCATCTGAATATGTATGAAAGATGATTGGCACACATTTTTCAATGGGAAGGAGGAGGTTAGGAAAATATGACACAAGCTTTGGAGAGTGGAGCTCTTGTGGGGTTTGTGCTGCAACTCTTCTTTCTGTTTTTAGCTCAGTGACAGTCCCTTGAAGGAACCAAGCTTCTTATTTTTATAAAAATGAGAATATTTTTATATTGCATAAATAAAAAAATCTTACATTTTGATGTTTTTCTTGAATGTTATATATTTATTTAATCTCTTGACCAAAAAAAAAAATTCTTCCCTGCTAGTATTCCAACTGATAAAGTAGTTTAAATAGAGAATTTCAGTGTAGATTTTATTTTAAAAGAAATGGAATTTTCAAGCTTTCTGTAGAATAAGAAAATAATTCCATCATACAACAACATGCTCTACAACAGCACAAAGGATTTGATTACTTACCATATTACCAGAAATCGAATGCAATGTTCAAAGGTTCACAGGTTATTCCGAGTTGGAAGGGACCCACAAGGATCATCTCATTGAACTCCCAAGCGATTCCCACACAGGGATCCCACCCCCAACCCCGGAGCCATGGGCACCACGCTCTGTTCCCCAAGACACTACATGACAGGTGAAACTAAAAGAAATTAAAATAATGGAGAAATGTTGCAGGAAGCCTTGAAAACAGGCAAAGCTTTTGAAGGTGGACAAAGGAAATGAGAAGATAAACTAAACCTGTGCTTGGGGATTGTTGGTGAACAGCAGATTTCTTACTCAAATCTTAGTATCTTGTTATTTCTTCATACAAAGAATACATGACCTTTATTTGAATGTGTTGAGATCCTTCATTATCTTAGATGGCAGCTGGAAAAATTGTGAGATTTAGGGTTTTTAATGTTATGTTGACATATTATGTGACTGTTTCTCAAATTACAAAATTGAGAGAATCAGAAATTAGTGTCTGGCTCTGCATATTTATTTATTCTACAAGTGTTAAACCGGCATATACCTGTCAAATCTTCCAGAATATTTAAGCTTCAGATTTTAAAAAAAAAAATCATAATGGCACTGAAGTGCTGAAAGGCTGTTTTATTTTCCTGCAAGTAGATGGAAAATGCCAAAGTCCTGAAATTTAAAGTGCTTATTTTTATGCAGTGTTTTTAGTATACATTCCATTAGTTTAATATAATTTATTCTTTGTATAAGTTATAGCTGATGTGACTGACATTACCCAAACCCTTAAGAAATATTAAATCATTAGTGTATATATTAATTTAGAAAGGAAATAATGAGTAACTGAAGCAGTTAGACACTGTTAGAGACTACAGTAAAGATTATGTGCATAGCAAGTGGTTAACACCTGAGCTTTGACATATCAGAATATCTGCATTGGTATAATTTTGAATTATGAATCTATCAAGCATGATGGAGAAAAGACAAAAATAATGACTTATTTTTCTTAGAGGAAAACTGGAGAAATGTCAGAGCACTTACCTATTTAAGAAGAAATCAGAGGGAAAGTTAAACATTATTCAAAAAACAGAGTAATTTTCTGCCTGGAGATTTGTTAAATTAGACTAAAAATGTTTAGAAGAATCGATCACAAACTTCTGTGTCAGGGTGAAAGATAAACAAATCTGATACTAATGATGCATTTAAAAGAGCAGGAAGATGCAGTGAGTTGGTATTTTTTGTTTGCTTTAAGTATTAGCGTAGATTGATAAGAAATATTACAACCAGGTTAACTTGTAATGAGGGATTGAAGAACCACAGGAGGTGCAGTGAGTAAGTTATCAGAGGCAGAATGCTAACTTAAATCAGTGAATATAATTTTATGAAGAATGCAACTTGTTACAAAAACATCAGTGATACCATGTAATGCAGAGATGACAACTCTGCCTGCTGTCTGTATTTCTGAATTCCTGTAAAGCGCTTGATTCATTATGCCCTGTGTTTGAATTTTAAACAGTTCCATTCTGCAGCAGTTTGGGCCCCTTATTAAACCTTGTAATTTAATGGGCTTTCTTTAAAAAAACAAAAGGTATTTTCTACATGGCTTAAACTCATTATTATAATCTACCTAGCTTTCCTTTAATAACAGTTTAATATCGAGATCCCTTGGGCAGAGAAGCAGAAGTTTCAAAAACTTGGAGTCTTTGTGCATTTAATCAACATTTTTGAAAGCCTGGAGCTGATGGATTATATTTGATATCAATTTGTAATTAAAAATTAAAGGAAAAAAATTTGGATTTCTTGCAACATTTCAACATTATGTTAGATAATATTGATATTTTCTAACTGGTAATAGCTATTAGAGATTTTATAGAAATTAGTTCTTAATTTCAGCTTTGCGGTCTGTTCAGCATTTCCCAATATATATGAAATCAACCAGATATCTTAAGTACAGTCTTATTCAAGACTTTCTTCTTTTCACCAAAATACCAGTTATATTCACTTACTTTTCATTACAACTTGAAAGAATTGGCATTTGGATGTGCTTTTTCAAATGAACACTCTTAACATCCTCGGTGTGTTGTCACAAATGATTTGGAAAATTAGTATAGAGAATATCCTTCTGCTATTTAGAAGCAAAAGCAGAGGCCTGTAAGTGACATCAAGCACTTTAATCTTGGTGTATTCCCACGCACTGAACCACTGCTTGGGAACCTGGACACTGAGCTATTCACAAAAATTTTATATGTTTCCTGGTATAAGATTGAAAATGAGATAATAAATTGAAAACATATTTTATATGACTCATTGACTGGTTGAGACATTAATTTGTAGGACACTGCTCTGTAAATTTTTCTGAAAAAAACGTAGATTAGTGTATAAAAAAGCAATTGTTCTAAACATTTTCTATAGAATAGTAGCCTGTTGTATTCCTCTTCTCATGCACCAACCATCTTAAAATAGTTTTATTTAGTAGCCATGCTATAAATGTTTAGGTAATGCATAACAAATGATTAGTATTGATCATTGTTTATAGCACACCAGCTGGCAGGATTTAGAAAGGTCTGTCTGATCTGTGTTGATTTGTAAAACTGTAACTTTACTCTGTCACTCTGCTTAGTCTTCAAGGTGTTACTATCATACTTGAAAGGAAAAAAATAAATTTGGGGATAGTGAAATGATACAGTAATATGTCTTCTTTTGAAATGTTTGGTATTATAAAAATTACTGACAAATTTTAAGAGTTCAGAAACTCCCTGTCGACCACCATAGATTTGTAAAGACCATGGCCCTGAAGAGGAATATGAGATTTAACAAGTCCAAGTGGTGGGTTCTTTGGACATAACAATCCCATGCATCGCTATCAGCTGGGGGACGAGCGGCTGGAGAGTGGTGAAATGGAGAGGCATTTAGGAGTAATGATCAACAGGAAAGTCAATATGTGCCAGCAGTGTGCCCAGGTGGCTAAGAAGGCCAATGGCATCCTGGCCTGTATCAGGAAAAGTGTGGTCAGTAGGACTAGGGAAGTTATTCTTCCCCTGTACTCGGCACTGGTCAGACCACATCTTGAGTACTGCGTGCAGTTCTGGGCTCCCCACTTTAAGAAGGATGTTGAGCTGCTTGAGAGGGTCCAGAGAAAGGCAACAAGGATGGTGAAAGGACTGGAGAACAAGCCCTATGGGAAGCAACTGCAGGAGCTGGNACGGGTGTTAGATGGTGAGTTGGACTAGATGATCCTTGTGGGTCCCTTCCAACTCATAATATTCTGTGATTCTGTGATTCTGTGATTCTGAGCTGGGACTGTTCAGACTGGAGAAGAGGAGGCTCAGAGGTGACCTCATTGCTCTTACAACTACCTGAAGGGAGGTTGCAGTCAAGTGGGTGTAAATATCTTCTCTCAGGCTGCCAGCACCAGAACAAGAGGACATGGTCTTAAGCTGTGCCAGGGGAGGTTTAGCCTGGAAGTTAGGAAGAGCTTTCTCACAGAAAGAGTGATCTCTCAATGAAATGGTCTGCCCAGGGAGGTGGTGGATTCACCATCCCTGGAGGTGTTTAAGAAAAGTCTGGATGAGGAACTCAGTGACATGGTCTAGACAATAGGAGGCTTGGATGGATGGAGCGTGGTTTGATCCCTGGGTGGGCACTCGCTTGGGAGTTGGACTAGATGATCCTTGTGAGTCCCGTCCAACTCAGAATAACCTGTGAACCTGTGAACTTGGGAGATACTGGCAAGGACACCAACTCTTATTAAAATTGAGCAAGAACATTGCACAAACATTTGTGGTAGAAGAACCTGTTCTGTTTATTCTTTACTCACTGAAAAAAATTCAACAACTTGATCTGATCTAGTGTGCTCCAGAGATTTCTTGAATCTGAAATATTATTTTTGACTGTCAAGCATCAGAGAGGAAAGATTTATTAAAATCATTTGAGTTAGTCATTATGTAAAAACCTCTCTTCAAAGAAATGAAAGCATGGTTATTTACCTGCTCTTACATTCTTCTGTTTTTAATTTCTAATGGTTGGTGTACATCTGAAATAGTTTTGATAAAATTGCAAATGAGTTGGGAAATGTCATCTTGGCCACTCTGAAGTGTGGGTCTTGCAACCTGGAGCTTTTTGAGTGAGTTTGTGCTCTGAAAGAGACAGGAAATTCTTCCAAGCAAGCCCAGCCCGCCCCAGCTGCTCCCAGAGTGCCAGTGTCTTTTGTCAGCTGTCTGCCTACTTCTGTCATGGTTTTTTGAAAATGCTTGAGTCAGTCTGAGGGTGAGAGGAAGAAGTGACTCATAAACCTCACCTCAATCACAGTCCCTCAGAGAACTTAAGACAGCCTGGTGTCATCCACACCCCCTGAGGCTGAGACAAGCAGTTTTTGTCTCTGTTCCCCAAACATTTGTGTTCTTAGACTTGTAAGGATTTCTCAGGAGATGATGCTAGAAGCTATACAGTTAGTAGACTCAAATGCTGTATGAACATGCATGTATTTATCCATTTTAAATACATGATGTAAATAACAATTTAGTTAGAAAGCAACTGTTTTGAAGTACTCACTGTTAAATGCAGAATTTCTTTGGAATATATGGATTCTTGTAAGATTTGTAAAACTCCTAGTTGGTAAGGATCTTTTTTTTTTTCTTTGGATACACTTAGCACAGAAAAAAAAAGAGCAGTTATTTATAAATAATATAACCCAACTTTATTAAAATATGTGTCTTTAAATTATTTCTAGGAAGAGTTAGCAGTGAATGTACTCCTGGAATTCAGTACTAACCATTAAGTTAGGAAAAATTACATGTTTGTGACCTGAAATCAGAGATAGCCTATTTATAACACCTGTTTGGCAGGAGAGCTAGCGGAATACAGTTCCTTCAGAATATAATATGCATTTAAAGCCCTGAGGGGTATTTTCCCTTGGAAAAAAAATGTGGGAAGGGTGTTCTATTTCAGCAGGTCTACTACTTGTTTATACTCAGGATCATTTCTACTCATTTGACCAAAAACCCTAATCTATATTTTGCCTCTGATTTCCACTCTTTTAAGGGAGTGAAATGAATTCTAGTTCACCATAAACATCACAAAAATAACTCTCCAAATAATGCCCATTATTCCTGAGTGAAAAAAAAAAGGCGATTTTGTACTTCGGGCTTGTGCTGCATGCAGTTCAAATTTCATTACTATCACAAGCGTTTCCTCTTTTCTTGGATAATTGATTTACTATGTCTCTACCATAAAAATTTATAGAAGTTTTTTCTTTACACTTCTGACATTTTTGACAGAGAAAATTTATCTGCTCCAAAACTGTGAATTCATCCTTTGCACCTGTATTTCAGGAATTTAATGTCTGCATGTTGGAAATCCAGTATTAGCTTGGTTACTGTGGTAACAGACTCATTTTCAGCAGCATGCAATGAATGCTGGTAGGAGCAGGGCTGCTATTCTTGAATTTTATTTATGTAAATGTGTTTTAAACACATTTCTTCCATATCATATCTCCTGCTAATAATCTCCAAGTATAAAGGTACTGGTGTTTGAGGCTTTCTCATAAAATTCAAGTTTTGGTGTGATGGTCTGTTGGGGTGAACTTAAAGTAAACTCAGATGTCTTTGAAGTACTCTGACCTATCACCTTAGTTAATACTCTGTGGGAACCCTGCCCTAAGAGCCAGCTGCTTCACCGAAACTCCAGTCTGCCTCTCTGTTTTACAAAACCTTGTAGATTAAAAGACTTTATTGGCTCTCCATTTTTAATCACGTTTTTTGAGAGACAGAGGGAACCTGCTCATCAGTGCCTTTCAAATTGAGTATTTATCTCAGTTTAATAATTATGTTTTTGGAGACAGGAACATTTCTCCCTGGATTCCTTGTAAAGTATTAAGAATGCTTCAAATCACATGAAAAAAAAAAAAAAACGGAAAAAAAACCAAAAAAGAAGACATTTGAAGGATATAACATCATTTATAAAACTGCCTGTACATTTATGGGATGTTTCTGTTTTCACTCTCAGTGCTTGGCTCCCTTTGGAATTGTAA
This sequence comes from Pitta sordida, assembly GCA_013390025.1. Taxonomy (NCBI): domain Eukaryota; kingdom Metazoa; phylum Chordata; class Aves; order Passeriformes; family Pittidae; genus Pitta; species Pitta sordida. The sequence continues at coordinate 96,603 of WEKX01010622.1, read as the reverse complement.
ATGTAGTATACTAAGAGTTGCTAGCCTGGTCTTCCTTGTTTGGCCCCTCATCCTGTCTGCTTTTTTTCCATTACTCTGTCTACATTTGCTCCATTGAGAGGAAATGGTGTTACTACAGTAATACCTCACTGCATTGTGACTTCTCCATTGCGACCTCGCTGATTTGTGAGAAATTTTTCTCACAGACCAGCCTCAGTGATTCACGAAGCTTCCCAGTCGATGCATGTGCAGTGCCTCTACTTCGCCGAGGGGCAGTGCCGGTGCTCCCTGTGGGGCGGGACTGGCCCAGCCCCACAGGGAGGGTGTGCTGTGCCTCTCACTCCCGTGGTGCCGTGCCCTGGTCCCTGCCCCGCTCATGTGTGTCTCTATGCCCTGTCCCTACAGTGGAAGGCTCATGCCACGGGATGCCCTGGGTGGCTGCTGAGACCCATCGCAGCACCGCCACAAGCCAGGCTGCCCCCTGCTACTCTAAGCGCAGCCGGGGACTGACTCCCATCGGGCATGTTAATGTTTCCATGGCTACAGGCAGGTAAGGCAATGTAGTCTGTGCTTCAGGACTGCGCACACGCTGCACACGCCTCGCACGCAGCTGTNGGTCTGTTGGGGTGAACTTAAAGTAAACTCAGATGTCTTTGAAGTACTCTGACCTATCACCTTAGTTAATACTCTGTGGGAACCCTGCCCTAAGAGCCAGCTGCTTCACCGAAACTCCAGTCTGCCTCTCTGTTTTACAAAACCTTGTAGATTAAAAGACTTTATTGGCTCTCCATTTTTAATCACGTTTTTTGAGAGACAGAGGGAACCTGCTCATCAGTGCCTTTCAAATTGAGTATTTATCTCAGTTTAATAATTATGTTTTTGGAGACAGGAACATTTCTCCCTGGATTCCTTGTAAAGTATTAAGAATGCTTCAAATCACATGAAAAAAAAAAAAAAACGGAAAAAAAACCAAAAAAGAAGACATTTGAAGGATATAACATCATTTATAAAACTGCCTGTACATTTATGGGATGTTTCTGTTTTCACTCTCAGTGCTTGGCTCCCTTTGGAATTGTAAATGTAGTATACTAAGAGTTGCTAGCCTGGTCTTCCTTGTTTGGCCCCTCATCCTGTCTGCTTTTTTTCCATTACTCTGTCTACATTTGCTCCATTGAGAGGAAATGGTGTTACTACAGTAATACCTCACTGCATTGTGACTTCTCCATTGCGACCTCGCTGATTTGTGAGAAATTTTTCTCACAGACCAGCCTCAGTGATTCACGAAGCTTCCCAGTCGATGCATGTGCAGTGCCTCTACTTCGCCGAGGGGCAGTGCCGGTGCTCCCTGTGGGGCGGGACTGGCCCAGCCCCACAGGGAGGGTGTGCTGTGCCTCTCACTCCCGTGGTGCCGTGCCCTGGTCCCTGCCCCGCTCATGTGTGTCTCTATGCCCTGTCCCTACAGTGGAAGGCTCATGCCACGGGATGCCCTGGGTGGCTGCTGAGACCCATCGCAGCACCGCCACAAGCCAGGCTGCCCCCTGCTACTCTAAGCGCAGCCGGGGACTGACTCCCATCGGGCATGTTAATGTTTCCATGGCTACAGGCAGGTAAGGCAATGTAGTCTGTGCTTCAGGACTGCGCACACGCTGCACACGCCTCGCACGCAGCTGTTGCACCAGAAGGAGGCTTCTGTTGCCCCATGCCCTCCTCCTGCTGCAGCAGGGGGAAGTGCTGTTCTTCTGGCTCCATACAGACAGTGCTCCCACTCCCAGCGGATGTTAAAGAGAAAGAAACTCTGACACTGACGCAACCCCCCACCACAGGGGGCCCCGAGTGATGCAGTGTTGCAAAGTTAAGGTTTCCCAGGCTCCATGAGTGCCGACCAAAGCCTGAGGACACCCCTTCCCCACTGCGGCCCAGAGCTTCCACCCCGCGGAGGAAGTGCAAGCATGGTAGCAGCTGCAGAAGCAGCAGCTTGGATGAAGAGAAGCCTAGGGATTCTTCGGGGGTCTCCCCAGGCAGAGTGGGCTCAGAAACGTTTCCCTTTGCTCCCCTGTGCTGGGAGAGACCATGGGGAGGAGCAGAAAATGCTCCCCAGCGCTCCTGATTGGCTAGGGCTGGAGCGATGGGTGTGGCCTGTATCTATATCAATGCCCTGTGCATGTTTGCGAATTTGGCAGTTTGCGAGACCCTTGGGAGACCCATTCCTTGTGTTGGGTGAGGTATTAATGTATTTTGTTCTCCACTCTATATGAAATTATTGGATTTTTTTAAAGTTTATTTATACCAAAACCTAGATACGAAATTCTCTAGGCATAATCATTTTGAAACAAGAACCAAATATGTTAACAATGAGAGATAAAATTAGTACAGAGCTTAAAACCCTGGTGAAAAAAAATGATGATATTTGCTGACCACTAAGTCTTTCTTACAGAGAATAACTTATTTTCACTACAAAACAGCTGAATAAAGCAAATAAAATCAGCAAAATTGCCAGTGTCATAGTTATTTTCCAGTATAGGAACAATCCTTAAGGGGTTTTATACAAATATTACAAAAAGTTAATGATGAGAGCACAATGAAGGAATTAAATACAAATGCCTGCATTAAATTAGTTTATTGCTCAGAAGAATTTCAGAGAATGTTACCTAACTCATGATCAGTAGCTTACTCATGAACTCTGACACAAGCCAGCACCTCAAATAGAGGGTGAATGGGGCTAATATGACAGTTCACACAATTGCTCAATCTTTAAATAATAAACTTACCAGCACTGCTAGTAGCACCATTATTTTTCCTTGCCTGCTGTGAAAAGTTTTTTATATAACTTGGAATGATGTCCCTATTGTTGAAATATTTGTCCTTAGTATAGTTACGTTATCTCCTCTGACTACATCTACTACACCTGAAAACAAACTATATTTTTATATATAAAAAAGATACATATGAATTTGAGTACAGTAGTATCCAGGATCATCTGCAGTTCACTTTCCTTATTTCACAGTGCTGTACTTCTCTCAGAGTTTGTAAATACACTAGGTGAGGGGGACCAAAGCGGCAATGCCTGCATCACATCATTTCTTATCACCACAATATGATACTAAAAAAATTCAGATATTCTATACAATACAGAATTAGTTTTGTCTAAATTTTTTTCTTCAGTTATGGAACATCTTGTAATCTTTCTTCCCTCTTTCTTATCCCCTTAAGAGTTAATAATACGAGGGGATAGAAGGGCCCTTCAGAGGGACCTTGATAGTCTAGAGAAATGGGCAGATTCTGACAATATGAGATTTAACAAGTCCAAATGCCAAGTTCTTCACTTTGGACGTTAACAATTCGATGCATCGCTATCGACTGGGGACGAGTGGCTGGAGAACGGTGAAATGGAGAGGGATTTGAGAGTAATGGTTGACAGAAAACTTAATATGAGTCAGCAGTGTGTTNCACTGAGCTCATCATCAAGTCTTCTCTTAAACCCCTCCAGGTTAGGTAACAGGTTTGGCTAGGTGAGGTAATAGGTGATAGGTTGGACTTGATGATCTCTATGGTCTTTTCCAACCTGACTGATTCTGTGATAATATTAATACATTATCTAATGAGCTGTATGCCACAGAGAAATTGTCCCTAGAAATGTGAAGGATTGATAAAAGACTCTTGTATTTTCTCTGTGAAAAGAAAAAAAAAATGAAATACCTATGTAAAAGATAGAAAAATAGGACTCTTTTAATAATAATATTGTTTTGTTAGAAGGCATTTGCTTCTTTCCTGTGCTGTATTTTGTTTTAGGATGTGTTCCACAGTTTGCACCCTTACCTTCTGGAACTTGTATATCTTTCTAAAGCAAATTGTTGTAAAGCATATTTAGTGTTTTGAACATTAATACCAAGACACATTAATCCTCAAAATTTCTACTAGCATGCAGTTAGTGGTTTAAAGGAATACTAACTCAAATAGAATTACTCGCTTAAAAGGAGCATATTTCAAGCTCCTCATTATTTAGCATTTTGATGAAGTTTTATCATATTAGTATGTTTTATTGGGATTTTTTGTTCATTTTCTTGTTTTCTGACAGAAGGAAAACATCTGCAGCTGACTAAACAGGTTGAACTGCAAAGCTCTCCATTTGCAGTCCTTCCTCTAAAGCCATTTCAGTCTCTGGATACCTTCCAGGACTGGTTTTGGTTCAGTGCTGGCCAATGGGATGCATAAATGGCCGTGTGTATGTCCTGCTTTAGTAACATTGCTTGTATTCTTTGTCACAAGCTTTTTTGTATTTATTTCTTTTGAGTTGACTTGGTCTGTATTGCTAAGAGCAGAACTGACTTTTGCTATTCTAAAGCAAATACCTCTTGTGAACAGGTTCACGTTGGACCTTAAAATATACTGTCATATGATCAGCTGAAGAACAGTCACTGCTGGCACACTGTGGGAGCATGATGTCCTTTATGTGTGCTCTGCATGCCTCCCTCAGACTTGTGCTGAGAGGAGAAGGGAGAGGCAGGCTGAGGTCCTGTCTGCTTACCCCCAGCCACATGTTGCACCCAGGCTTGTGCTGTATAGCACAGAGATAGGTTCGTCTCAGACCAGAGCTGTGTTTGCCTTTTTTTCTAGATCGTATATTGGACATCGTAAGGTAAACATGTAGGTAGTAATATGTAGCATGTTAAAATTCTTGTTCAAAAGCTTGTTCAAACAAAAGGTCCATTGAGCTGTATTTGCCATCACTCGGTGATTGGTATTTGAGGAACAATAAGAACAGGGTGGGCAGGTAGGGATTCTTTTTCAGAAACTAGTTTTCCATTGACAGGCAGTGTAGGAGCTTCCTGGGTCAAAGGCTGTATATTTTTATTTAATTAATTGACTCAGAAATTTTACCTGATTAACTGGTCAAATCAATTTTCTAGGCTGTTTATGCCTGATTCTGTGATTCTGTGATTCACCCATAGTATTCATATCACCAACTAGATTTTGTTTCTTTCATACCTGCTGTCTCCCAGCTTCATTTGGTGTCATAGTTCTCATGCATTTTATTTCTTTATATGTTCTCTATGATACTTCTGAGTTTACAAAAAACTCCTCTGATCCCTAGACACTGCAGTATTGATCTCATCTCTGATTCTAGTTCACATAACACTTCTATGTAAAACTTAATTAAAGTGATGAATTTTTTCTGATGTTTTCCCATATTTTTCAACAGAATCTAATCTGAACTTTTACCTAAAATCTAAAATGTGTTATGAGATTGGAAGCAACCCATGACTGAGTCTGGGGTTCTTTTTTTCCTTTCCTGTATCAACTGTTTGCTGTATCTGAATAATGCTTTTCTGCATATTCTTTAAAAGAAAAGGCAAAAACATCAGCTCATTCCACCAGCTCCACTCTCCTCCTTGCCCCTCCACTCCTTCAAAAAACATAAAAAAATGAAGACTAACTATCCATTCTAATAAAATCTTCTTAAACTTCATTTTCCCTGCATATAGCTTAGATTTTTTGCTTCACCATTAGGAAAGATTAGAAGATTACCTTTATTTTTATGAGCGTGCATGTATATTTTTTTCAGAAGTTCTATGGAAAACAGTATTATGTTGTGAATCATACTTTGACTTTTGTTGAGTAATGTCATTTAACTTATTTTATAATAATTTTAATTACAAGTATGTGTTGAAAATTAAAATGTTAAGAAGTGGGATGTATGTTTAAGTGAATTTATTGCAGCACGATGCTTTTTTATAATTTATTGGATGATGTGTGGCATTCTGAATGTCACTCTATTAAAGAAAAGATATTATAGTATCATAGCAGGTTGGAAGGGACCTAACAGATCATCTGGTCGAAATTTCTTGGTGAAAGCACAGGTTAGACAAGATGGCCCTTCACCATGTACAGGCAAATCTTAGAAGTGTAAAATGCTGGGGAAACCACCACTTCTGTGGGGAGTTAATTCCAATGGCTGATTTTTCTCATTGTGAAAAATTGTCCTCTTATGTCCAATTGGAATCTCCCCAGTGGTAACCTGTAACCATCCACCTCGGCTTTTGCATGTGACTCCTTGTAAAAAGAGAGTCTCCATCTTTCTTCTAGCTTCCCTTTAAATACTAAAGCATGGTGATGAGGTCTCCCCTAAGCGTTTGTTTCTCAAGGCTGAAATATTGATCGTCTTTAATACAAACGCCTTGATAGTGTAAGGAAGAGTTGGGAGTGATGGTTTCCCTGTCGTTAGGACATGTCAGAATTTAAATGCATTCTGTTCTGCAGCAGGACTGAATTACTAGAGATGAGCTCAAGGGCACGTGCATATATCACAGAATAGCTAGTCATCCAGTTAAGACACAACTGCTATTTGTTTGCTGTTTTACTATATTTAGACATTGGACTAAAAAATAAGACTGATAATCAGTATTCAGTGGGTTATGGAGAGCAAGGTTAAAAAGTATCTCCTGTTAAGTTTTGCAGCAAGTAAATCTTAAGTGAGGTCTTCATGTACCAAGTGTGGCACTTTGTGGGGATATTATTTAAATATTACTTCTCTACGCTGCATTTTTGCTCCTCCTTTTCTTTCCTCTTCCCACTTAAAAAAAAAAATAAAAAATAATCCATTCTTGTGAACAGTAAAAAATGTGTTCTAGCCAAAGGTTTCAATTTGGTAAATGAGCATTTTGATGCTGTTTCACATCTGCTCCATCTCTGTCTCTTTTTCTTTTCTTTTTTTTTTTAACTTCTTATTTTAAAGACGACAGTATCACCCTGCACTACATGACGGCATTGCCGATAAATTGTTTCTAGACCATTAAGTGAAATACACAGATAGTGGGAGAAAGCTCCTGATTTCAATTAACGTTTGTGAGGAGGAGCTAAAATTGTTTAAATAAAAACAAGAATAAGAAATGGAAAGTTGTCATAGCAGACTAGTATTTTGCAAGCCAGTTTATGGTAATTAAACATTTAAGACTTCATCAATTCTTTTTCTCCTTGCCGATCAGCTTCCTTTAACCATCTTCATCAAATCTGAAATATATAACCTTTATAAAAAGGAGAAAACAAAACCAGAATCTGACATAGGTCTGATCACACCTATTCCTACCCTTATATGCACATTTTCTTTTTTTAAGTTGTTTCATGAAAACCTTGACATTTGTAGATGGAATAAAATATAAGAACTGTTCAAAGAAGGTCATATTCAGTTTTGTCTTTTAATTCTTTTTACTTACGTATGATATAACAAATTCAGTTAGTAATGAGTTGTTATCCATGTAGGGAGTTTAAGTTGTCCTAACACTTGTGACAGAGAAACTAAGATAATGAGAGACAAACACGCATGTGAATAAAACAAGAAATACCTACCTGGTAGTATTGAATGTGCATCTGAACTGTAGCAAGTCTGCGATTTAATTTAATCTCATGATGTTAGTCATTGTCTTACTTCCTATTTAGGTAGTAATTGTTCTTCATCACCAAAAACCAAGAGACTATGACATGTAATTTTCATTTCAAGCTTATTTTCTCTTCACGTTTTAGTCTTTTTTGCATTTTCTTCAGTGTTCTTTTCCAAGTTTTGATTATATGAAAGCAAGAGATAGCAAAAAAAAAAAAGTTGCCTCAATTATTTACCACCTGGCTGGGATCTGAACTTATTTATCTTCTCCTAGATTGTCTCTCTAAAGCCACAGTCTTCATGTCCCACCCATCCCAAACCTACTAACCTTTTCCTTTATGAGAAGTAAAAGTGACAAAAATATATAAGGAATGCAGAAACAGGAACTCTGAGCCTTATGCCTTCTAATTCCATGTCCTTCATGGAATCTTCACTTTGCTCCTGTTTCACATAGTTTCCCCCTATCTGATTTATTTTTCCCTTGTTAGCAAGAGGAAAAGATTTTGTGATAATAAGTAATGCTTGGTTTAAAGTCTTCAGATAGGAGATATCTCGGTCTAAAGCAATCAGATTTCTTTTTCTTGGCATATTGCATTATTATTCTAAGTACTTGTTTCAGCATAAGCTGATGTAAAAAAAAATTGAAATTAAATTAAAAAATGAAGCATGATGGAAGTAAACAACTGTGATGCACTGAATAAACCTTGAAAATTTTTGAAATTAAGCAGATACAATTAATTGCATTCAAGTAAATCCAATTATACATGGGCTAGATTAACAGAATTTGTATTAATTAGGCTGTATATAGGAAGAAAGCTGAAGATAATACAAAGTAAGGTCCATTTTGCATTTGCATCTTCTAGATTTTTCCATTTTTCTAATGTATTTTAAAGCCTTTGCTTTATGTGGTCTGTCTAACCAATAATTTTGTTTTGTATTTCTAAATGATTCAGCAGTAAGTATTATATATTACCTAATAACCTGAAAATAGCTGATCTTACAATTTACTGAATTTCATGAGTATATGGTGGGGTCCTTGTTTTTATTTCCAAATTAAATTTCGTCAACTGTAAATAAATAAAAAGGAGTACTGGTGGGGTTTACTTCTTTTTTTTAACAGGCCTGATATGTATTGATCAGGATTGTTTCAGCTTTATGGTAGTATCGATAATATGTCTTTTGTTCCAGGTTATTGAATCTTTCTCACAGCTGTCTTGTGTGTCATAACATTTTGTAAATGTAGTTGAAAAAGTGCAACCATTCCCAACCTTAGGGTATTTTGTTAGTTTATTATTTTACTAGTGTATTTAGAAAGAAAAACCCAGCACAAAATAGGTTGTTGGACAACTCTTATAGTTTTACTTATGCTTCTTATTCAACATTATCTACAAGAATTTAAATCTTTGGTGTTAGTGATATAACTATATACCACTGTGGCAGCAAATTCAGATAAGCAGTGCCAAGCGAGGAAAAAAAAGATGATGAAGCAACATAGAGTAGATGGAATGTGGGTACTTTTTTTCATTGTTTTGATGGGTGGCTTTCCCCAACACCCAGCTCACCTGAATAATACAGTTGTACCCCCTCCATCACGAGGGAAGGGACAGGCCAATGCCATCGCGAAACCCTAATCTCGCAAAGAACTGCAGTTCATTAATATGCATGCAGGCTACGCCCATTGCCCCAACCCCCGGAACTCCGAAGCTCTGTGGACAATTCTCTGCTCCTTCCCCTTGTCTATCTCAGCACAAGCGAGCAAAGGGAATCGTTTCTGAACAGCTGCTGTGACCGTGTGCTCCCAGCACAAACTCCTTGCCGCTGCTCCCCCCGCAGCCTGGACCGGCCCGGCCCCAGTGCTCACGCCGGCCCCTTGCACGCTCACCCTGCCTCTGTGGCGGGGAAGGGGTGTCCCTGAACTCTGGTCAGCATTCTTGGAGCCTGGAAAAACCTTAACTTTGCAACGTTGAGAAACCCTGTGCTCTTATAGCGGGGCGGGGTCTTCAGTGTTGAAGTTTCTTTCCCTTTAACATCCACAGGTGCCAGAAGAGGCAGCAAGGCAGCGCCGCCACTACGGTCCCAGAGGGAGAGGGAACAGAAACCTCCTCCTGGCGCAGTGGCAGCGGTGTGGGAACATCCCACCACTGCCCCGTCCCAGCACACAGCGCTTGCCTCACGTCATCACCGGGTGCGCTGGCCGGCAGTCCCCGGGCGCAGACCGCATTGCCTTCCCTGCCTGTAGCCATGGAAACAGTAACACAGACACACGCACACAAGCGCTGCCCACTTGCAGCTCGCACACACAGGCGGGCAAGCGACACTGAGGGACCTGCTCTGCCTTCCACAGTGGCCGTCCCCGTCCCACAGCCCCCCAGGCGCTCCCTGCTGTCCCCAGTCCAGAGCCCCTGAAGGCAGTTTGAATTTTATTAAGCCATTGAGAAAGTCAGCACATATAAAGCTTCCACAACACTTTTTAAAATTCTATAAATTATATGTGCATACATACACTGTACATACGAATACATGTCTTGTGGCGGTGCTGCACTGGGTCTCAGTGGCCGCCTGGGACATAGTGCAGCGTGACCCTTCCACTGTAGAGACTGGGCACGGAGACACACAGGACTGGCTCAGGGGCCAGGCATGTTGAGACAGGACTGTAAACTCGAGGCTATGCGGGGGAAACCCCGAACCCTCCCTCCGTGCCTTCCCCCAGGGAGCCGGGCATGGGGCGAGCCCGTCCCGACTCACAGGGAGAGCCGGCACTGCCCCTTGGCAAAGCAGAAGCAGAGCGCATGCGCTAGGTATGAAATCTCGCAGATCTGTGGAGCTGGACTGCGAAAAAATTGCTTCGCAAATGGGCGGGGTCATGAAGGAGAAGTTGTGATACAGAGAGGATTCACTGTAGTGGCTTAGTGGAGATGAGACATTCAAGAAAGCTGTAAGCATGTCCAGTGATGTATGATACTAATTTTGTCATTCACATCTATTTCAGGACTTCTTTATGGGAAAAAGTGCCAAACCATTGGGCATTTTAAATAATTGTTCTTATGAGCGAACAGCTGGCAGAAACACTTGTAATTTGCAAAGACACATCCAGGAACCACATAAAAATTATGTTTTTTAGTTTAAATTTTAAATGCCTCTATATTATGTTGTCCTGGGTCAAATAAGATGAAGTATGAATTAAATTTAGAAATACTTAAATAATATATATATGGAGAGAAATAAGAACTTTACTGGGAGAAAGGAAAAAAAATTAATATAACAAATACATATATATAAATATATATATGTTTGAACAATAATAGTATATTAAAAGAAAAACCAAACCCACACTGGAACAATGACAACAGTAAACAAGTGGAAAAATAAACAAGCACAAGGGGGGTGCCTAGTTCAAGGGAAAACCAGGGCACCTCCAGGACTCCAGGGGCAGGGAAATAGGGTTCAGGGTAGGCAAACCAGTGGAGTAACAGCCAGTGATCCCCTCCTGCAGGAAGATCCAGTGGTTGGCAGGGGAAAAGCGGTGCTGAGATGAGGAGTCAAAGGTCCACGTGGTGCTGGGCAAAATGGCGGCAGTAGAGATCAGAGGTGAAAACAAGGCATCCTCAGTCCAGATGGTCCATGAACCTCCCTCCTGTGAGCCCAGAAGCTGTAGTTATAGGGCCTCGGGCCCCTCCCACGTCACATGCCTTGTGGACATGTCTTCACATGCCATTGGCTGTCACTCAGGCAATGCCCTGACCCTCAGGCCCTTCGCCTAGTCACATGCCTTGCTGGGAGCAGAAGATAAGAAAAGGAATCCTTCATTGTTTGTCCAGTAGAAAGGAGAAAGCCCCTCCCCTGGCCACATTCCTTTCAGGGGAGGGGAGATAAGACACAGGGTCCTCCATTATTTGTCAGGTGAAAAGGAGAAAGCTCCTCCCCTGGCCACATTCCTTTCAGGGGAGGGAAAGGGAGATAAGAAGAGAAACCTGTTGTCTGTTCCAGTAAAAGAGGAGAAAAGTTTTACAATGGAACAAAAAGGCTTTCCCCATGACATATGTATATGTTTAATCAGTGAAACGAAGATATAGATTAGGATTACAAATTCACAGTGCTTTTGCTCTAACAAAAACTCTGAAAGTTGGTTGATTGGTTTGTTCCATTGTGCAAATGCTTATCTTCAATAGTGCTCTTTGCTTTTTCCATTACATCTCAGAGAATTAATACCAAAATTAGTTGGTTGGGTTTTTTTTTTTTCCAGAAATTGGTTCTTGTGCAGGTGCAAATATGGGAGTTTATAGAATCATAGAATGGTTTGGGTTTGAAGGGACCTTAAAGATCATATAGTTTTGCCACATGTAGGGGCACTTTCACTTCATTAGCAGGTTGCTCAAACCTATATCAATGAAAAAAGCTCCCAAAACACTAGGGCCTAACCTTCTCAAATGTTTTAAGTTTCTAATGCTATTGTATATATATATATATATGTATAAATATATAGATAGATATTTATTTGCTGCAGATAAATTATTACTGATTTCTAAGTAGCCATGACTTTTTTTCACGGTCCATCTGGAGGTTACAGTTACATTCTTCTAGATCTCAAAAAAGATCTCTATTGAACTTTCGAAAGACAAGGGATTTAACAGGATGTCTCTCCTTTGTAGTACTTTCACTTATGTGCCAGTTGTCTCCTGCATCCATCCAACCTTGTGAAAAGATTTTACAGGCCTGAAAAAATTTTGGATGAAATTAATATTTATTTGTTCTTATGTTTTTCCTCTGACTTTATCAACAGCCTTTGGGGCAAAATATAAGAAAAGTTAGGATTTAGAGGCATATTTAGTGCAATCATTTGTATACATTGTTGAGAGCATGGGTTTCCAGAATAGCATTAAGTTTTCAGCAGTAAAAAGGCCATTAAACTTTGAATGCCTTAAGTGTATAAAGGACAATGTATTTTTCCTCACACGTGCACTCATATTAGCCAGTAAAAATATTTTTTTTAAATGTGAAACAGTCATTCGTAAGTAACACTTATAAGGTTATTTTAGTAGAGAGAAAAAAATTATGAAAATTTACAAAAATAGTAAGAACTACCCAATTTGGAGGACGGCTCCCGTGATGGATATTTATATCTGTAGGACATATGAAACCATTTATAGGTCCCTAGAGAAAATACAATGATTCTCCGCATAGTCACGATCCGTAATTTGCATGATCCAATACTTGCTGTTGATTTTCCAATGAGTTGTGGGACCTGGCACATGTGCAGAGCCTACCATGACCCCAGTCTGCTCGGCCCCCAGCCCTGCTGCTTGCGCCACGCCGGGACTCCCCACTCATGCACCGTGGCTGCCTGCTCTTGCGGCGCGCCGGCACCCACCAGTCGCGCAGTGCGCTGTGCAGGCGCCCGCCCCGGCGGAGCACAACCAGACATCTGAAACAACCCCGCTCTCAGGACCATCCTCCAGACCTTATTAGGGAAGGGGGCATGGCTACGGGCATGGTGTACTCGACTGTGTAGTGGGTTTGCTATCTTCACGGATTCCACGACTCGCGTGAAGCAGGCCAGACCCAACAGCCCACCAGTAACGGGAGATCACTGTATAAAAATAACATTATATTAACATAAGTGAAAAAAACCAACTTGGGGGGTTTTTTCTAATTATGTAGGGGTTTTTCCTATACCATTCTTTCCTATCGTTTCATCCTTTCTTTTCTCTGTTTCTTTATAGTTAAAAATATAGTTTCTTCAGATACAACTGAACAGGATTTTTTTATGTTCAGCACTACGTTTTCATGAACGTAATTTGACTTTATTCTAAAGATTAATGGGCAAAGTATTTTTTATGGCTTCTCAAAGTAGCTGCATGACTGTATAGCCTATATGAGATTGGCCACTCTGATTTTCCTTTTCCTTCTGGGTATGCCATGTAAGCTTGAATTACCGTAATTTTTCTTCATTCAGCACTATATACATTTAAATGAACTGTTTAACTGCATAATATTTCAATTACATGAAATAAAACAGGATCACAGGCATTTTTAACAACTTTTTGTAGGTCTAAAAATGCTCATTAATTTCTCTTTAATAATTTGCTCTGAGGTTGTTCTGAAGTTTTATTAACTGAAATTAACCCTCTTAAGTATGTAAAGCATCATCTCTCAATTTTTATGCCAGTGTTGAAGTAGACATATCAACTCTGCACATTGTTAGCTTGTATTGTATATGCAAAGGGAAAAAAATCCATAGATTAATGCATAAAAAGGTGTGCATGTTTACTTGAATTGTGGAGAATCATTCTGTTTGGACATATTTGCCAGGAATTTAAGAATACAATGACTGAAAGACTTGTGCAAAGCTTTACCTTCATATTATTGCAAGCAGCATAACTCTCCATTTTTAAATTGTTCCACATCAGAAACTAATATGTTTTCTTCTTCACTACACTTCTGAGTAAGATGCTCTAGAATATCTCTAGTCTGATTTTTAAAGGGTTGGGTTTTTTCCTCTATAATTGATTTTCTCATCCATGATTTGCATGCATATATTCTTCAGCCAATTCTGATGTAGTTTTATCCTGAAGGAAAATTTAAAACCTCAAATACTTTTGAAATGTCAAATTTTTCACAAAAATCAAATTCTTGTTTACTGAGAGTAGCTAAACTCTCCATTGATTTTAATTTGAAAAGAAAGTCTCAACATTTTTGTTTGTTTTTGATACAAGTGTTCAGAATTCCCACTTGAAATGTCCAATTCATGGTGCAAATTAGAGTCACAACCCCCAAAAACGAGCATGTCCGCAATGGTATGTATTTTAAATATTTCCCTTGAACATGGATGTTCAGTTTCCTCTGTGAATTCTTTTGGTGGGCAAAAGTTGTCAAGTTAGTGCTGCCATTTTGACTGATCTTGCAGGGCATCTTTAGATTTGCCTTTCCAGCTTTGATTTCTAGAAGAGGATCAGACTGGCAAAACCCATATCTGTGTGCAGGGAGACAGGGGAATTAGGAAGGGGTTTATGAAGACTGCAAGGACAATTGTACTACTCTTTCCACATGACAAAGAAATCCAGTTAAAACTAAGTAAAAAGCTCTAATGTATCACTTGTACCATTTGTCAACAATCAACAAATGATTTTTTAAAAGTCTTCCTGCACGTCTGCTAACTCTCCATCACTGTAGAGGGGAAAATCCTGACAGTGCTATACATAAAAGCTGTGGCCATGACCCCCAATTTGGTTGACATTAATGGATCTGATTTCTGTTGTCCTATTGCCTCTAACTGGTTCCTAAGTAGCATCAGAGCAAAGTGCAGGGTAAGCTAAACCCTCTGATAATTCCTAGCCTGTCAGGAGAATGAAGGAGACATGGGTAAAGAATCACTGAAGCTCTGGGGAGCGAAGTAGAGCTCAGATGCTTTTTGCTGCGAAGGTGATTCTTAGACTGGTCCCCCCAGCTGTGAGGAAGTGAGTTCATGCTGGATTTTGGTGGCAAAGCTTTAAAGGAATTTGCAGAGATACAAAATTTACCCTAATTAATGGGTATTCATTGTTATATACTGGAAGATGTTCAGGAGTGCTGCTTGTTGTGGCAGCTGCACGGAAACGTATCTGACGTGTTGCACCCCTTGTACTCTTAACTCCTCATAATTTTAGATGAAAATATAAACAGGTATAACTTTCAGTTTTCGTTTGGGTAGATTCTTTTAAAGAGGCTGTCTTGCTAGAAAGAATTCAAGCCTAAGTAAGAAAGAGAAGTTATCAAAGCTGAAGGTGTATATATACAGAGTAAAACATTTTGTGAATACACCTTGTCATTGAACTGGGAACTGTGCTTAGCATAGTGAAAAACACAGCCAATAGACAAATTCTTCAAATACAGCAAGTTCTTCTGATTGATACTACTAAAAAAAAAATAAGTCTTAAAATCTGCTGGAGTCCTACTGGCTTCAGAAATTCTATATAAAAGGCTTTATGAGGCTGAAGAAGTTGCATTCACATGCTTCAAGTCACTTAACATGTGGTAGTTTCACAGTGAGCTGAATTTGTCCCATGTGAGGACACAGTGTCCAGAAGGTTCAGCATTCCTGCACATAAAGTCTTCTTGAAGTGTGACACAATCATCCCTTTACGTCAATAACAGCTGATTTCCTCTTGTCTCTGTTCAGGAACAGCTTATTCTTCACTGCTACTGCTGCCAGCTAAGAGGGACATTTTCTCTGTGAAGAGGAAGACTTCATTGCATTTCTTCCCTATTTTATTCTATATTTTTCAAACCTCATAAATATTATCAAAGAATTTCCTAGAAGTATAAGAAAATTTCAGTAAGGTTTGGAAAGCTTAATTTCATATAGAACTTAGTGAAAAGTTATTAACTAGGTTGAATTTGTAGGCTTTCTGTTAACCAGAACCAAAGATAGTAGTTTGCAGAAGAATAATTTAAGTACATGTATTATACACTGTACTACTAAAAATGCTTAAATCAAGAGAATGTGCTGAAGTTGTGCCTTGTTTTGTAAACTATTGATTAAGTTAAAATAGTGGCTAGAAAAAAAACATATTTCATTTATCATCTCAAACTTGTAGTTGAATATGATGACTACATCCCTAAAAACTAGCTGCAAATTTTTTCATTTTTGTCTGCTCCCTTTTTATATTTTTATTAGTTATGTGTTAACTGTGATGATGCATACTGAATATCCATGAAGGATTTCTAATGTGAACCTTCAGTGACCTATATCCTACTATAACATCTTGTTCATTTGCATTTATTTGTGCATTTGTGTGTGTGTGTTTTTAATCCCTATAAAGTGGAAGACATTTGATTTGTGATATTTTAGCTACAATATTCCAGTCCATGTGACTGAGATGTTGATATTATTAAGTTAGGTGTTTTCCTTTTCAGATTTGTCTTTCCTAGGTTACTTTGCAACTTTGAGATGCAAATGGCAAAACAGAAAAAGTGATGCTGTTTCCTAGGCCAGATAAGGCTCTCAGAAGTTTCTCTAAATTGAACTCCAGCAACTCATGTTATCTTGAGAAGTGCTAAGAGCCCTAGAGATATTGCAGGGAGCTCTTCAATTTGCAGGATCTGACTCTGAGCTATGAAATGCATATCCTCTTCTAGGCAGTACCCAGTGCTACTTCCCTTGAACAGCTTTGTGCAGGGATTAATTTTCCTCTCTCTGGAGATCACATAAAGCTGTATCAAACACAACTTTGAGTCCTTGCCAGGGTCAGAATATTCCATAATGTTCTTCAGAAACTGCACATTTTAGCAGAAGAATGGATTTTTTTCCCCTGGACAATTGATTATCAGTCACCTGCAGAAATGTGAAGGAGGCTGTGAACAGTGTAGCCTAAGATTTCCCTGGCTGTCAATGGTTAGAGATGTCAAGAATGGAGATTACTGTCATCTGTGAAAATGTCGGTCCTCAGCTCCACTGAGAAATCTCCACAAATGAATTTGGAGGAGTTGACTTCAAAAACTCATGATGAGCAGTGGCATGTCTCGTTTCCTGTAGTGCAACACATCATCTGGCTGTGTGTTCATGTTCTCTGGTATATAAACAATGTTCATATGTGAGAAGTAAGAGAGAAAGCACACATAAGGGTGCTGAACTCTGCCATTCGCAGGTGTTTCACAGAATCACAGAATCACAGAATATTATGAGTTGGAAGGGACCCACAAGGATCATCTAGTCCAACTCACCATCTAGCACCCGTGAGGAGACCGAGAGCACATCGCAGAGCATAACACCAACCTAGATCCCTCACAGTCTAGCAGGCCACTCCGAGCCGGAAGGGGCCCAACGTCATCCAGCCCTACACCTCCCTGCTAGACCATGTCACTAAGCTCCTCATCCAGTCTTCTCTTAAACACCTCCAGGGATGGTGACTCCACCACCTCCCTGGGCAGCCCATTCCAATACGCGATTACTCTCTCTGTGAAAAACCGCTTCCTAATGTTAAGATTGAACCTCCCCTGGCGTAGCTTGAGGCCGTGCCCTCTCGTTCTGGTGTCGTCAGCCTGGAAGAAGAGATCCACACCCATCTGGCTGCATCCTCCCCGCAGGTAGTTGTACACAGCAATGAGGTCCCCTCTGAGCCTCCTCTTTTCCAGGCTGAACAGTCCCAGTTCCTGTAGACGCTCCTCATAGGGCCTGCCCTCCAGTCCATTCACCATCCTCGTTGCCCTTCTCTGGACCCTCTCAAGCAGCTCAACATCCCTCTTGAACTGGGGAGCCCAGAACTGCACACAGTACTCAAGATGAGGTCTGACCAGCGCTGTGTACAGGGGAAGGACAACCTCCTTGGACCTACTGACCACACTGTTCCTGATGCAGGCCAGGATGCCATTGGCCTTCTTAGCCACCTGGGCACACTGCTGGCTCATGTTGAGTTTCCTATCAATCAGTACACCCAAGTCTCTCTCCACTTCACCAGTCTCGAGCCACTCCTCCCCCAGCCGATAGCGGTGCACGGGGTTGTTGTGGCCAAAGTGAAGAACCCGGCACTTAGTCTTGTTAAACCTCATACTGTTGGAGCCTGCCCACCTCTCCAGCCTGTCAAGGTCCCTCTGGAGGGCCTTCCTACCCTCCGGCTGTTCAACATTTGCCCCCAGCTTAGTATCATCCGCAAACTTGCTGATGATGGATTCAATTCCCTCGTCCATGTCGTCGATAAAGATGTTGAACAGTACTGGGCCCAACACTGACCCCTGTGGGACTCCACTGGTGACTGGCCGCCAGTCCGATGTTTATAGATGTCCTCCCTGATCTGATGATGGGCAAGTTTGCAGCAGCAGTGTTACAGGTCACAGAGGGTCACATACATCTTGGGGCTCATTTGTGGGAATATGTCTTTGGACAGATTTGCGGCAGCAAGTTTATCATGTGTATGATTACTGTACTGATTGATACAAATTATGTTCTTTTTGCCTTGTTAAGAACTTTTGAGATACTTTGAGGTGGAATTCCATTCAAAATTTTTTCTGTGAAATATTCAATAGTGGGGTGTGAAGCCATATTAAATTATACTCTTGAAGGACAGGTGGTTAGGAAATTAAAATCTTCAATCAGACTAGGGTAATAAAGTATTTAACCCAGGTGAGTCTTTTGTTGTACGCTAGGAACTATCGTGCTTTATTCACTTGGTAGATATACTTTCTATTTCAGAAGCTCTGAGTACATTTAAGTGAGTAGATTCTTCCTATGTATCTTAATTTGGTTTTATACTGTCTTTATTATTTCACAAAAGTTAAGAATGTGTGTAGCAGGCTATATCTTTTTTCTTACTTACTTACAGAACTGAGCATAATGCTGGAAATATATTTCAGGTCCAAATTAACTCCGGTACCATTAAGATAATTTTCACGCCGTGTCAACGTAAGAAGATAAGGTTTCCTAAACTAGATTTTTCTTTTTCTAAAATACTGGCAAGGTACTCCAATCTTATCTAGCTATCAAAATAAGATAACAGCTTTTTTTGAAGATGCTAAATATGTCAGTTGCTAAGCATTTTGGAAAATCGTTTTTAGGTACCTGAGTGGAAGTTGAGCGATTAGAAAAATCATACACAAAGCATTTCTTAATGACTTTTTTTTTCAGACTACAATGTGGAGGACATAGGTCAGTACTTATTTATTCACTCATTGGACAAATATAGCAGGACAAAGTGAATGTGAACAAATCTATCCTGCAATCATTAGTCTTATGTGGCAAGTTACAACAACTTACAAAGGGTGAGTCATATTTACTGTAAAAAGAAGGAGCTTTAAAAGGTACAAAAAGCAGATAAGTACCTAATTTCCATGGAGAGCACCACTTACTTTTCTTTCATTTTGAGCCCATTCTTGATTTTTTTTTAATTATAAGGTTGAACTGAGATTTTTGAAAAAGATTTGTTAGGAAATCAACAAGACATTTGTCATTCTGCATAATGTGCTGGACCCATAATGATTGCTGATGCGGGATAGGAACCACTCAACAGCTGTCTTATATCCAGACTGGAGAAAATGGCAGCTCTGGATTCAAGCTGTTTCAGACAATGTTAATGTTTTCTAATTACTTCAGCACATAATATACATTAAAGCAAAAGTAAGCAAGCAATGTACTGAGGGGATATAATCAATACTTCTACAAATGATACTAGTCAGCTCTGCTCCTATTCTAGTGCTTGGGAGGGGTTACTAGTTTAAAGGCAGACCAGTTCTTATATGTTAGTGTGCATAATTTTTATAGGTGCTAAAATCTGGTTTAGGCAGTCAGAATAATGTGCTAATATAATAACCTACAGAAAGTAGATCTCTAGAAAGATGTTGAAGTTTCATTTATTTCTCTGCATCCTACTTACTGTGTGGTTGTTTCTTCCAGGTATTGCTTCATTTTAAGCCTAATTAGAACCTCTAAAATCTGTTTTCAGCTCTTTTAAGTGCCTGTTTTCCTCATCTATTACTTGCCTTCTATTTTAGCTTCTTCTGATGTTAGTCTCCCCCTCACACACACACACCACATGCACGCACATTTTCTCTTGTTCTGTTGCCTCTAATTCTTTTCCCTCCTGCAAATGTGCTTCCTCATGCTGTTCATATAGGGGTTCAGCTTCATATGTAGGTTCACCTACATTATTTTCTCATCACACGTTTCTGCTCTTCTATTTTATAAAAGGTTTGCACCTATTTTCTAGAGGACTTTCTCTTATCTTTTGTGGTGGCCATGGTATGCTATTCACTGAAATTTGAGTATATTATTGTAATTATGCTGTCAGATTCCCACTTAGATTACTGTTTTACATTGGAAAGGTATAATTCATTGCGTGTTCTCAAACATACACACAAAAAGGTAAGTTTATATGTCCAGAATTCCAGAATGCTACAAATAAGTACCTTTATCTTGAGGTGGAATTAAAGAATCAAGTAGTCTTTTCAAATAAATGATGGACAAACAGCCACTACAGAATTGCACTACTAGTTTTGGACAAAGATTGTTTAGTTAGAGCTGTTCCTTATACTGCAGTAGTACTACAGAGACCCATTTTTAGTCCAAAAATCCACTCTATGCTGTAAAATCTGAGAGCAAAGTAGATTCTCATGCTCTAGCTTTCATATAACTGAGCAATGACATCCTTCCTTGAAGCAGCATCTCCCCTAAATGTGCCAGTACAGGAACTATAATGGAAGTTAGTTGTAATATGGTGTTATCCTAATATTTCTTGGATGAGCCTGGTAAAGTAGTTTTGGTTTCTTTTCTGAGCTTCTGATTTCCCTTCAGTTTCCACGGTCACATCCCACAAGACCTGCACTTAACTACAATGCTATTTCTTTTCTTTGACAATGCACCTTGTATATAATTTCCTTCATGTAAAAATGGCTTAAACCAATAAGCATGCTATTATCAAACGGTCATTGTTTATGATGAAAATTTGGGATAGCAAAAGGTGTTTATTTATAAGTTAAATTAACTCAATTATAAGGCTGCATTTTTACAGCTGGTATTTTGTTTACACATTGCCTGTCTTCAGTACAGTGAGTGATTAACTGTTATGATTAGAGAGTAATTATTAATTTTATTTCAATTTTTGAGATTTTATGTGCATATATAATAACTTTGGATGTGTTATGAAGACTATTGGGCCAGAGGAAGATGGATATTACCTTTTAAAACAATTATGGTGGACTGTATGCTTCAATATGTGCATTTAGTGAGCTATCTGGTACATAAGCCTAACTGACCCAAACAATAAATCTCCAGTCTAGAATCTGTTGACCATTATTTTCACTTTATGCAAAACAATTACAAATTGAAAAGGCTCTAGAGAAACAAAATTGTGTGGCCTTGTGAAGATTGTTTACAGGACCATCTGAATTGTGTAAAAAATGTCTGATCTCCTTCATTTAGTAAATGTTACCATTATTGTAGGTTTGTATTTTTCCACTTTTTTGAGAAGTATTGTTAAAGGAACCAAGTCCTGAAAACTAAATTCCACACCCTTGTCTGGTAGATAGTTTCTTCCTTTTTTCTTTCCTTTCTTACACCTCCAACACCTGAGATGCTGCTCTTGTGTGGTGATTCCAATACTGTTTCCTATGCTCATCTTTCAGAGATAGTTTACCTTCCCCCAAAGAAATTGTCTGCCCTATTTTTTAGCTTTCATCTTGATTTTATTTTCATACGTAGCTTCTTATCACAGCCCACAAATTTTCCACACAACAAGTAGTATAGCTCCACCAATTTGAAATGAGGAAACAGGAAGAAAATTAATAGTGGAATGTATAAACAATTCAATTGCATCCTACCCTGCCCTAGGGTGATTCTATTGTGCATGTATATTCCATATCTTTGTGCTTTGGCTTTGGTCTGCGAGGAAATTTCCAGCAATACCCCCAGAATACCCAGGTCACAGCTGCAGAGCCTTTGGGCTCATTAACTTTCTTTCCCACAGCTGCAGTTATAAAGCTTGAGAAGGGGCAATGGGGGTTCAGTCTTGGGAGAGCCTCTGGTGGCTTTTTTTTTTTTTTTTTTTTGTCTCAGTGCCTTATTTACCTTAAACCTTCACATACCCTTAGCTCACTCACTCTCTAAACACTTGTACTTCTAAGCCCAAAGCTCTGGCTTCCAAAGGACAACTGGGTGATCAGGTAGGAGGTATATCTCTTTTTGTACATGCCATAAAGATGTCTAAGGTAAAAAAATAATATTCAAACTTTTGTCAGCTCTATTGGCCCGTGTCACAGGTTGCCTATCTGGAGAAGTGTGAAAATTACCTTGTACTAGCTTTGACCACTGTATGTTGTCAAAGAGCTATCCAATATCACTGATTTCCTTACAGAGCACAGTTGGTTTAATTGTAGCTGTTTCATTTCCTCATTCTACTTCTCAGTGTTCCAGGTTCTGTTGGTTGTTTCTTGGTAGTTTTTTCCATTTTACTTTCTGTTTTAAAAAATCATTTTCTCTTTTTTACTAAGCGGCCTTTCAAGCAAAACAGAATTTCCACTATTTGAATGCTATTTTCAGGTGCGTATCTTCTTCTTGAACTTACGCTAAAATTCACGGCTGCAAATACAGCTGGACATAATATCTCTTTAAAATTTGGGAGAGTTTTCTATTGAGGGGAAAAAAATATTTCTAGAGATTTTTAGGTGAATTTTCAAAAACCTNATGGTCTTTTCCAACCTTACTGATTCTGTGATTCTGTGATACTTACCAGAAAAAATGGTCAATTTGAATTTTCATTGAGTAGTGTTTCAAGAAGTACTACCGACATGTTATATGCTTCATGCAGGGAAACCCACGAAAGTTCTGTAATTTCAGTAGAGCTAGTTTTATTCTGAAGGAAAAAGAATGATAAAATTTTATGTATTTCATCCCAGTCAAAATAAGTTTAATTAAAATCCATGTTTTAATGATTTTGCTAAAAAACAAGTTTTGCACTATAGGAATTGCTTATACATGTTTTAACAAACTTTTCAGTCCAAAGGATCATCCAGATACCACAGGTGATGACATCTCTTATTGTGCTTCCTGTGATTTTTCAAGGCCATTAATTCTGATGAGAAAATCATACGTATTATTTGGAATGCAGATGACTAAGTGCAGAGGTTACAAGCCTAGGAGCATTATGCTGATATTAACAGAACTGTACAGTGAGATTTGGGCCTTCTTGAGTATTCTGCACTGTGTGCTCTGTTCAGGCCTTGCTCCAATTAATCTGGGCAAGCAGTGTGTGTCTGGCAGCAAACTTCATTTAACAGTGATGTAATCTTACTATTTGGTCTATTAGGATATTGTCTATGAATAAAAAGGGTTTGAAGGAGTGGAGTTTGAACTCGTATAGGAAATCCAAGCCTTCTATACTCAGTCTTCAATGGCTGATGTGCATAAGCAGAACCTAGCCGGAACTCAAGGAGTCTGTACAGGCAAAACAGCCTCCACAGCCGAAAGGTCAAGCATCCACAGCTTCTTTGGGCAACCCATTCCAGTGCCTCATCGCCCTCACAGTGTATAATTTCTTACTAATACCCAATCTAAACCTGTCCTCTTTCAGTTTAAAGCCGTTCTCCCTTGTATTATCACTGCACGACCTTGGGAAACGGCTCTTTGAGCTTGGTTGAAGGTTCTGGTTCAGGTAATGCAGACAAATGGAATGTTTGGGAAGCCAGAAGTTGCTAGGTATTAGAAGAGATGTATGTCTTGCCTGTGTGCAGTAGCTGTGTGATTCAGTTTGCATAGTCTTCCGCAATCCAGTGAGTCATCTGGTGGTGCTGCCTTCACTTACTCTCTTGTGACCTGGGGTTTGCTGCTTTCTTGACTGTCATCAATAATTATCTTCTCTTTTCTACCTGAAAATTGAAGTTTATAAATTATTTTGTAGCTACAATGCAAATGGCCAATTTATTTTGCTTTATCTATTTTAGTTGCTCTGTTCATGAAGACCAACAGTGCATTTCTATTTTCTCACAGTTTTTCTGACTGAGCATTTTTTTTCAATTGCCTTATTTAATCTTCAACCTGCCTTCAAAGTTTACTTCTGTTGGATTTACTATTAGGAAAAAAAAAAACAAATCACAAAACTATTTTGTCTTTGCTTGGATTTTCCTTCTTCCATCATACTGCTGTTCCTTTCCCTGCCTATTTCCTATGACTTCATTATATTTTTCTAAAGGAGAGTCCAAAAGGAATTGAAGAATTTTAACTTTTATGTGTTTAAACCTTTGTATTTGGTATAAGTAAAATTTCTATAAAGGTAATTTTTAAACAAATAAGCCCTCTGAATTTACTAGCTTTCCAGTAGTGCAATATTTATTTCAAAATGTACAGCTTAATTATATTCCAGTTTCTACAACTTAGTGAGTGAATTGTAACTCCTATTTGAAGTGATGTAGAAGAATAGTTTGATTTTTCTCAAAACCACCTCATTTATGATCTCAAATAAGCAGTTAAAAGACACACGTTTAAAGTGTCAGGAAACTTAGTTTCTAAAGCTTGTCCTGTTGTAATATTTGACCAGTTATTGCATGAGTGTCTTACTTCCCCTCTACTCCCCATTTGGCTAAGTTCGCTATTTAAATGTTTGTAAAATAGCCTACCTGCTGCAGCAAGATACATATTTAAAAAAAAAATCCTTTAAGTCTTCTTGAATTTACCTGCAACCAATCTCACCCTGGTAGCAATTCCATCATATTTGTTTTATAACTGCAACATCAGTTTCTCTTTATATTTTTAAGAATTGAAGCTGGTTTATATCTCTTGAGCTCTCTTATTTTTGGATAGTTTTGCTCTCAAGTGATCTCTGAAGTTTTTGGGTGTTAATTCCTCTTTGTAGTAACATCATCCCCCCAAAAAACTCTTAGTGCTCAAGAAGTTTCTGTATCTGCTGCATTCAAGAGGCAGCCTGTCAGATAGTAAGGAAAGGATGTTCCTGATTTCAAAACATGGATATTCCATATTTTTCAATGTATTTCCTTGAGCCCTGTAATTTGCTTCTACACAGAGTCAGAATTTGTTATTTTTCTGAACTGACTACTTCCAAATGAAGTTTTTTTGTGCAGTGTGCTTTTGTCTATCAGTTTTCAGCATTATACACAAATTGTTATAACTCTTGGTTTTCTTAAGAAGCATCAGATGACGTTGCATCTTCCCTGACCTAGACCACATTCACATGAAGACCAGATCTCTTATTCTGTAAGAAAGGAATTTTTTTGTAGTACTGGAAATAAGCAATACTATGAAGATACTTGATGGGGTACAGAAAAACCTTAGATGTGTACTTGTTCAAGAGCAGCCCATTGGAAGCGTTTTAGTCTTCTAGACCGAAGGACTGAGGCAGCAATATCTGCTATGTACAAAGATGAGATTTGATCCTTGGCACAGTTCTTGCCGGTATTGTTATGAAGATTTATTGCTTAAGCTGGATGATTTGATGAAGAATTCTTCAGGCTGGCAATTAAGATGATCTTTTCTCTCAATTTAATCTCTTTCCATTTCTGCTTGTTATATGGAATCCTGTTTTGCAGAATGGGTGGAGATAGAAATTACAAAGGCCTAAGTTACGTACCTGTGATTGTCTTTGTCACAGTCTTGTTTTCTACCATCCTATCTTCCTCCCTCTTTCCCCTTTTTACATTGTACCGACTTTCTCCACAACAGTGTATTTCCTAATTCTACAATTTTTTTCTTTTTTTTTTTTTAATGACTACAAGGGGGAGAAAGGGAGGAAGTTTATTGTATGTAATACCCCTAATATTGATAGTCTTTTTGCCTCCTGCTTCCTAGTAGGTAGATAACGCTTGCTGTATGGGATCTTGTTTTGTAGGGTGGAAGAAGAGGGAGGACTACAACAAACACAAATAGTGGTATGTAATTTTCCCTTTCTCCTTTGTCTCTCCCCATCTACCAGTCTTACCAAAGAATTTGCCCAATCATATAGTCATGCCTTATACTGCTATTTGCTGCTTTTTATAAAAACACATCTTCCCAGTTTTTGTTAAACGCCTGAAGCATTTTAAGAAACAATACAGGTGAAATATTATATACATACAACACAAATAGTGGATCAGATTGTCCTTACCCTTAGACACAATGTGACTTAACTTACGCTGATCAGGTTCTATATCCCATTGTGACATCTGAAGTCCTCTAGTCATAAATTCCTTTTAAAAATATTTAACAGGCTACTTTTTGTGGGATTTTGGAGAAAAGAGTTGTAATGGGGAAGAGTAGTCATCCTTCTATTTAAACTAAAATTACCTCCATGCATAGAGTGTGCTATGTTTTTTAAAAGATAATGCTGTAGAACTGATAGAGAAATGCCTGATTTTCTCGGTCAAGATTT
Organism: Pitta sordida; assembly: GCA_013390025.1. Classification (NCBI taxonomy): domain Eukaryota; kingdom Metazoa; phylum Chordata; class Aves; order Passeriformes; family Pittidae; genus Pitta; species Pitta sordida. The sequence goes on along the minus strand of WEKX01010622.1, from coordinate 70,431 downwards.
TCTCATCAAAATGTTGTAAACTTAAATTCTGGTTGCAGAATCTAAATTAGTTTGAATAACACAGGGAGACGATACTTAGCTGTGCATAACACAGTTTCTCTAGAGGTTAGAGAGATCTTTCTCATAAATTAAAGGGGAAGATTGCCATTATGTTGAGAAGTGTGGTCAGTCAGACTAGGGAAGTTATACTTCAACTGTACTCGGCGCTGGTCAGACCACATCTTGAATACTGTGTCCAGTTCTGGGCTCCTCAGTTTAAGAAGGATGTTGAGCTGCTTGAGAGGGTCCAGAGAAGGGTGACAAGGATGGTGAAAGGACTGGAGGGCAAGCCCTATGGGGAGTGACTACGGGAACTAGGGTAGTTCAGCCTGGAGAAGAGGAGGTGACCTCATTGCTGTTTACAACTACCTGCGGGGAGATTGCCGCCAGGTGGATGTGGACCTCTTCTTTCAGGCTGACAACACCAGAACGAGAGAACATGACCTTAAGCTCTGCCAGGGGAGGTTTAGACTGAATGTTAGGAAGAGGTTTTTCACAGAGAGAGTGATCGCTCATTGGAACGGACTGCCCAGGGAGGTGGTGGAGTTGTCGTCCCTGGAAGTGTTTAAGAGAAGACTGGATGAGGATCTTAGTGACATGGTCTAGCTGGGGGGTGTTGGGCTGCATGGTCCCGTGGGTCCCTCCTGGCTCGGAGTGGCCTGTGCATCTGTGTGGGAACTAGGTTTATGTTCACCACTCTGGGGTGTGCGTTCGGTCTCTGTATGGGTGTTAGCTGGTGAGTTGGACTAGATGATCCTTGTGGGTCCCTTCCAACTCATAGTATTCTGTGTGAGAAGGAACATGCTTTCCCAGTGAATCCTTCCTAGTTTCTATGACATCCCCCAGATCTGCACAGTACAGCTACAGCAAAAACAAGTCATATTTTCAAGGTCTGAATAGCTGTGATAATTAGGAAACAAAAACTGTGGTTGTATTTGCCATGATGACAGGAAAGTTTTTCCATTTCAGTTGAAAACAGGAATAAAACATAGTAAATCGTCAACAGAGTAGTGAATCTACACTCCTGCTGGTAACAGCACAGGAGGGATTAGGTCTGTATATTAACTGATCTGCACAGATTGTGTGTCAAGAAAGTAAATGAAAAAGGTAGAATAAACTTCATCCGTGATACTAAGTAAAAGTAAATTTTACTTTTTTTTCTGTGTAAAAAACATGCTATAACAGATTATTTTAATGCTCAGCATGGTGGTGTTGTTTATGGGCTTATACAATGCCTATGATCAAGATAATTATTTTCTTTCTACTGTGGAACTAGAAACAAAGGGATTTTGTATGTTCTGTCTGTGCTTGGTCCACTTTGGACATAACAATCCCATGCATCGCTATCAGCTGGGGGATGGGTGGCTGGAGAGTGGTGAAATAGAGAGGGATTTGGGAGTAATGGTTGACAGAAAACTTAATATGAACTAACAGGGTGCCCAGGTGGCTAAGAGGGCCAATGGCATCCCTGCCTGCACCAGGTATAGTGTGGTCAGTCGGAATAGGGAAGTTGTCCTTCCCCTGTACTCGGCGCTGGTCAGACCACATCTTGAGTACTGTGTCCAGTTCTGGGCTCCCCAGTTTAAGAGGGATGTTGAGTTGCTTGAGAGAGTCCAGAGAAGGGTGACAAGGATGGTGAAAGGACTGGAGAACAAGCCCTATGGGGAGTGACTGCAGGAACCTGGATTCCTCAGCCTGGAGAAGAGGAGGCTCAGAGGTGACCTCATTGATGACTTGATGATCTCAAAGATCTTTTCCAACCTTGTTTATTCCATGATTAATTCTGTGATTGCTGTTTACAGCTACCTGAAGGGAGGTTGCAGTTGGGTGGGTGTGGATCTCTTCCCTCAGACTGCCAGCACCAGAACAAGAGGACATGACTTTAAGCTACACCAGGGGAGGTTTAGAAGGAAGAGGTTTTTCACAGAGAGAGTGATTCCTCAGGGGAATGGTCTGCCCAGGGAGGTGATGGAGTTGCCATCCCTGGTGGTGTTTAAAAAAAAAATACTGGCTGAGGAACTCATTGACGTGATCTAGCTACAGTAATGGGATGATGGGATAGGGAGTTAGGTTACATTAAAAAAAAAAAGAAAATATGATGACATGACCCTGAGATTAGCTCAGATGGATAAATCATGGTGTTCATGGCTCCAGGGTGGTGGGTTCAATCCCTGTATGGGCATTTGCTTAGGCGTTGGACTTGATGATCTGTGTGAGTCCCTTCCAACCCAGACTATTCTGTGTGTGATTTATAAAGAATGTAGTGTGTTGACTCTGGGTGGATACCAGGCATCTGCCAAAGCTGCTCTATCGCACCCCTGCACAACGGGACTAGGAGAGAAAATATAATGAAATGTTCATTAGTGGAGATGAAGACTGGGAGAGATCACAATACCATCACAGGCAAAACAGACTCAACTTGTGGATGTGTCCTGGTTTAGGTTTTTTGCTGCTCTGGCAGTGAGGGGGTTAAGCTCTGCTCTTGCCTGGGGCTCAGTTGCTGCCATGGCATTCAAGGTTACAGAGATAGGGATGCCACTGTGAATAATCATATCTGGGAGGGAAGAAAAGAAACTTAGTAGCAAGATGTATTGTGCCAGAACAGAGCCTGTGTGCGGAGGTTGAAAGCCTGAAGGCCCCCCCCCAGGCCTACTAGAGAAGGGATAGGATTGTTCTTCCAGGCATCCCGCTGCTGCTCGTGGAACAGACGGAACATGGTGCAAACCTGTGGAGAGAGAGAGAGAAGAACCAGTGATGCAGTATCCACTGAAGCCATGACTGAAGGTGGAGAATTATGCTGCAAAAATTGCAGATGTTTTTGGGAGCCCAGAAACACTTGGCCACAGGAGCTGAGCTCGGCAGAGAACCTTTTGGACAGACGGTTTGTGACAGAATTGCATTGTGGTAGGATCTGAACGATGTACTTTGGGATGGGCTCATATATGAAGCAGCAGAGTAGCACTTAAAACACTGCATCCTGTGTTGTGACTCTCGGACAACAGAGAATGGAAGAACTGTGTCCCTGGGTCAAGACCTCACGTGGGAAAGGGTCACGAAAGGCTTTTCCTCTCGTGAGAGAGAGAGACAGAGAGAACTTTATGGAAGGGCAGAGAGATCGTTCCTACCTTGGATCTGGTCAGAAATACCAACTTGCCTGGCTTGTCTACTACTCCTGTTCCCCCTTTGTGTCCTAGCCGAAAAAGGGAATATGAGATTTGTTGTAAGAGAAGGAGGGGTGGGGGGAAAAGGTTGCCTTTAAAATGATGCTTCTCACACTAAGCTCTGATCTTGTTAGTTAATAAATAAATAAATCCTTTGTATTCTTTACTTGTAGTTTGCCTTGCTTTTCCCTGTGACCAGTTTTATTTTCCTGTTTTTTTCCTCCAAAGAGGTTGTGGGTGAATCTCTGGCATCCAGCCATGGTCAAACCACTACAGGATGTTTATCAAATTAATTATTAACAAAATCAGAGCAGGATAACAAGAACTACAATAAGCCAGAAAAACAACTTTCAGCTGTCTCTCCTTCCTTCATCGTCTCTACTTACTTCCCCACAGTGGCACAGGGAGACAGGGAATGGGGCATATTTTCCGCTCATCACAGGCTGTTCCTTGCTGCTGCTCAAGGAGCAGAGTCCTTCCTCTGCTCCAGTGTAGGGTACCTCCCATGTATAACATCCCTCCATGAACTTCATTGAAGTGAGTCTATCCTGTGGGCAGCAGTTCTCCATGAACTGTTGCTATGTGGGTTATTTCTCCATGGGCTGCAGTCCTTCAGGCACAACCTGCTCTGGGATGAGCCTCCCCACAGGATCATAACTTCTACCAGAAAAACCTGCTCTGGCATGGACTCCTCTCTCCATGGGTCAGCAGGACCCTGCTTCAGCATGAGCTTCCCACCAGTTCACAGCCTCTTTTAGGCATCCATCTGCTCCAACATGGGTCTCCTTCCACAGACTGTAGATGGATATCTGCACTTCAGTTAACCTCCATGGGCTTCAGGGGGGGCCTGCTCCACCATGGTCTTCACCACAGGCTGCAGGAGAATTTTAATTCCCAAGTCTGGAACGCCTCCTCCTTCTCCTTTTTTATCAACCTTGGTGTCTGCAGAGCTGTTCCTCTTGCATGTTTTCACTCTTCTCTGACCTCAATTGCACCTATGCAATACCCTTTTTTCCCCCTTCTATAAACATCTTATCACAGAGGTGTTACCACCTTTTCTAATTAGCCCAACATTGACCAGTGTCAGGTCCAGGTGGCATTGGTTCTGTCAGACAGAGGAAGCTTCTGACAACTCACAAAAGCCAACCTTGTAGCTTCCCTGCTACAAAAACACTGCTATACAAACCCAAAAGAAGGAAGTTCAGCCTTTTGGTGGAGAGATTCTCCCCAGACTAGGGTAAAATCTAAATTTATGTTGTCAACATGGAGCAAAACTAGTTTATCATGATGGAAATTGATTCCCAAGTTATATTTTATTTAAGTACTAACTGCATGTTGTGGAAAACCATGAAGTAAGATGATAGTGAATTAATTAAGATGTAGGAGTATTTTTACTGTTGGTATTTGGGGAGGAAAAAGAGTTAATTGCTTTTATTATGAGGTTCATAGCATTACCATTAATTTTCATGATAACTTTATTGCAAAGACATGACACACATTGGGTAGAGCTGTCTGTTTGACAGAAAGTGCATGGGCTACTAAGATGTCAAGAAAATTGACACTTTAAATTTCCAAAAGGATGAATAATTAATTGGATTAAGTTCTATCTGAGCCAGTTTTTTTTCTTTGTGTTTTTTTAATGGGATTAGGATTCATCTGCATAATCATCAAAAAATCTTGTTTCCTTACAGCCTAGAAGGTTGTCCATTTCAGTTTCAAGAGTCGTTCTTTGCCTAGAGTTGGGGAGGGCACCAGTTCTGGGTTATACTGGTACATAATATCTTTATCTTTATCTGTGGGTGACAGATACTTTAATAGGAATGGGTGTGGAATAGTGATTCCTTTACCACTTGGAGGAGAGTGCTGGTGAATGGTGCCACATCCAGCTGGCAACCAGTCACTAGTGGAGTCCAACAGGGGTCAGTGTTAGGCCTGGCGCTGTTCAACATCTTTATTGATGATATGGACGAGGGAATTGAGTCCATCATCAGCAAGTTTGCAGATGATACCAAGCTGGGGGTAAATGTTGAACTGCCGAAGAGTAGGAGGGCCCTTCAGAGGGACCTTGACAGGCTAGAGAAATGGGCAGACTCCAATAGAATGAGATATAACAAGACTAAGTGACGGGTTCTTCA
>WEKX01010622.1:30482-64979 GCA_013390025.1 Pitta sordida | reverse complement strand
GGCCTGTGCGCCTGTGAGAGAACTAGGTTTATGTTCACCACTCTGGGGTGTGCTTTCCTATCGGCATAAATAAATACTTAGTAGCAGGTGTGTGGATGTATTCTCTGCCATTTGCTAGATTTTTGTAATTTTTTAGTTATAAATATTTAAATAAATTACTTAAGAATACTGAAAGGTAGATTTTGAGAATAGGTACTTAAGAGTATGAAGTTTCATATATTTTAAAACATTCTGGCTCTTCAGTCATTGAATTTTTACAATATAAATTAGTAAGATGGCAAGGTTTGAATTGCTTTAGTTCCTGAAAACTGGTGTAACATATATAACAAATCTGTCCTCTGTTTCTGATATCTTAGTCTAAAATTATTATTAAAAGTTCGTAAATATACTCATCCTTTTTTTTCTGCCTGTTTCCAGCTATTTAGAGTTCTCATTAACAGTAGTAAGAGATGAGATTTTTCTTTTAACCTCTGAACTGGGAATCTGTAGGTTCTGTGAAGAGGAAGTTTTTAGTCATGGATTTGATATCCAAACACAATAGATGTCAGTCAAAAAGAAGCAGCTTTCTTATGAAACTACTTCCCAAGGAAGGGGGTTTACCAAAATACTAACTTTCCTGAGTTTGAGATGAGGCAAACCTGCAGTGCACCTGTAAACAAATCCAAATCATCCTATGACTCTTTCCATCAGTGACACTAACTCCAGTCTAATTCTGCTAAAAAAAATAAATTAAAAAAATTGCTCGTGCCATTGCTTCCTTCATCTTACTGCATCTCTGACTTTTGCCAAGCTGTGCCTGACCTGCACAGCAGCACTGGAGATGACTGACAAGCAGAGTGATGATTCAGCCCACCTCCATTTTAGCATCGCTAAGGTACAGGGCTAGTTATTCATGCTCAATAGAGAGCCTGGTCCTACAAAAAGCTGATCCCTCCTATCCATCTGGGCAGAGTTGCATATCTGTTTATGGCTAGAGTGTGGTAAATAATTATTTTCACGTACCCACTCGAGAGATCCGTAGCTCTGAGAATTCTATTAGTTTTATTCATGTGATTTTTAGGTAATTTCTTCTGCAGTGTAAATATGTGTACTAAATTTTCTCTATAAAAGAGACTGAAGGAAACAATGTTTCTTTCAATAGATCACCATTTCCTAAAAAAAAAGAACTATGCACTTTATAATGGCATGTAACATAAAGAGAGATTATGGATCTTCAATCAAAATTAGATTTCTTTATAAAAAACATACAAATGTGCTTTATCCTTTGACTTAAGGAACTCTATGCTATAATTTTGCTTTCTGGTCAGGAAATTTGTAATGGCCTTCATCATAGACTATAACCTTTCCAAATTTTTCGTACATATACTAACCTCCTTTAAAAAGTGAAACTGCATATTTAAAAACTAATTTTCTCCTCAATCTTTAAGAAAATCTATTTATCTGACAGCATATTTCTTCAATATAAAACCACCAAAGAATATCCGTTGTGAAAAAGGAAAATCTTGCTCTAATATAAAAAAAAATTTAAAAACCACTCACAAAAACCCCTCAACTAACAAACCAATCAATCAAAAAGAGAGAAACCCCCAAGCAACAACAAAAAAAACCCCAAACCAAAAATAAGACTCTAAAAATTTTATAAAATTGGTGTTTACAAGTTGTGTTTAAACCCCAGTCTTGAGACCTGTTGAATCATCAAAGATAATTAGACGTATAGTTGTGTCTCTAAGGTAACTTATGGAGTTCTCACTGAAAAATGAGTTATTTGGTACTATGTGATATAAATTCAAAATATTGCATCCTATATTTCATATCCTTTCTCAAGTGTTCACATTAAATATTCTAAGTTTGAAACATATGTGTTCTACAAAGCATTCAAATGCTATAGAATTGGCCTAAAACTTAAGTCATTGCAGCCTCTCAATGCTCCCATTGTGTCCATTGCTACACTTCTTCCATCAATGTTTCTGGTCAAGCTACATTCTGCTTTCTCTAGTCTTTCCAAATGCTAGGCCTAAGATGCTACTGCCAATCTCTATATGAACACATATGGAAAGCAATTTTTAAATTTTATTTAAAGGATCCTGTCTTTTATGCTCACTGCAGAGTGCAGAACAGAACTCTCTGGTCTTTAGCTCTGGGCTTTGAAGGAGGAAATCAGCGATTTCACATGCTTGGATAAGTGATCTAGAAAAAAGTAGTCCCATGATATGCTCTTCATGTGCACTAAAGACTTAAATATCTAATTAAAATGCATCCTAAGCTCTATCACCAGAAAGGTTATTTGGCTGGATTTCTGCAGTTTTGAAGCACGTCTGATATATAAGTTGTTTATCAACCAACTGACCTATAATAACCAGATATGTAAAATACAAGTATGGCGAAAAGAGTTTGATTTGATTAAACATTTAGTAGTACCTGTATTGTTTCTAACTGAAAAATAATGCCTATTTTATACTTTTGATGAAATTATAGTGTTTTCTGCTTTAGAACAGAATTCAGAACTGTTACAGAAATACCAAAATGTAGACATGAGGGAGGCCCATGATCTCTCCAGTCTGGTTCATTGTCAGTACACACCTCTTTTTGCTGTTCCTCTGAATTATTATGGTATTTATTTGGACTAATAATAGTGATTACATTATTTCCATTTGACCCACAGAGTATGGAATGTTCAACATGTTTATTAACTGTATTATAGTCAAATGATTTACCATGGAAACTGAAGGTTTCATGGTCTTCATGCAGTATTCTTGGAACATGTCTTACTAATAATGGAGTTCATTTTGCCATCTTCTTAATACCACTGATTTTCAATGAAGCAAAGAGGTTGAGATGTGTTTTTTTAAAATATCAACTTGAAAAAATTTGAAAAATAAACCTTCTCTGTCAGAGGCAAGAAGACAACTGCTTAGCTTTGTAACTCAGTAATTTCTTGCACTGTTGTTTATCCCCTCAATTAAAATATCAATATCACATTACTGAATTTACAGAGGTTCTGACTGGGACAGTGCAAGTCAGTAGGAGGTAGGGCAGTCAGCTTTCTAAAAATAAGTGGCCTGATTTTTATATTTCAGGGGAATTTTCACTCAAGCAAAAAAAATTGTCACTGCCAGATGGAAGCATTACTACAGCAAGGGGATGTTAACAAAGATGCACTCAGGAGGGCGAATTGTTACCATAGTAACAGGATGCTAAGCATTTTCAAATAAATAAATAAATAAACGAAATCAGGCAGTATTATTTAGAGAACTCAATGGCAAAAAATAATTTTGGAAGATTTTTGCTTTTGGAAAAGGATGTGGGGTTTTTCTATGTTCTGCTTTAAACTTTGTTACAACACTGGTTAGGTGCTTTGCTTTCAAACTAAGTACCCTTATCAGCTCTCCATTTTTTCAGCATGTTTGTACAAGTAAACAATCCATAGGATTTGTAAACACCCTTTAGGCTTTCACAGCAGGATGTGACAAACAGCAAAATTAATATTGGTGTTGTAACAGCTTCTAAATGCCCCCAGACAGTGGCTGGCCTCCCACTGTGTTAGTTACCACACAGAGAGAATGTCATAGAAATGTGGCTACATCAAAGGGTCTTGAGTCTGGTGTTAGCTGCCAAAAAGAGAATCAAATTAAATCTTGGGGGAGCGAATAGTTTGTGCCACACAAGAATGTTGAAACAAATGTATTTTAAAAAAAAGTAGTTGTAATGTGTTTGATGGCCACATGGACAAAGATAATACCTTTACTGTTGGTGGGCTGGACTGTGGAGGTTGTGGTTTTTCTCAATGTCTTAAAAAGTTGTTGGAGTCGCAGTGAAATTTCAGAACATTTACAAACCAACATATTTACATTGAGCAGGGAAAGGGAGGGAAGAGTAGAGCAAGGGAAGAATTCACTTCTTTACACAAAAACTTCAAGCTCACAAATGAAGAACAAAACAGGTTATGGCTAGTCTGGCAAGATTAAAGATGTGAGACATTTCTCATTTTTAGAAATGACAAAAAATGGAGTTTCTCGTGGCTTTCGGTTTATTTGAAAAGAGTGTCCTGACAAAGGCATGAAAATGTAGAGATTTGGCACAGGATCATTCTTGAACTGTTTTGTCAACTTGTTGGTTTATGTAGCAATTGTGGCAATTCTGTTGCCATAGGGACCAAATAATTTTCTGTTTAATGTGTTCACTACCAACCTGAACATATGGAATATTGGTGTTGCTCCCATAGCTGGACTCTCTTTGCTGCAGGATAACATTGTGTGTTGGCACCATCTGTCATTATTTTAAATATTTAGATTAATGGTCTAACACTAATGTCTCAAACTATGCATTGCTCTAGATCTGTAGAAAGGAAGACAAAGAGAAAATAATTACCTCCAGGAAAAGTTGCTCTAATTTGATTTTTGACTTAAAATATTTCATAGATTAGGGCTAAACAAGCAAACTGTTCAAATGTGAATAATCCATGAATATAAATAATAAATCATACTTTATTATATTTTGGTATCTGGGTAGAATCCCGTATGATTTGTCAACTATCACAGAGAAACTGTATAGGCTATTTATGCATCATTTCATAAATTGTGCTGTATCTGTTCTTCAGGCATGTTTTGAAATTGACATTACTTGTTAAGACCTGCAAATTTCACTATAAAAATACCAAAGAATATTCCAATGAAACTTCTCTCAGTCTATCTGAAAATTTTTCCTCTCTTCTTGGATGTGTCTTTTCTTTGAATGTAATAAATTTAATCAATTAAGAGCCTGTTGATATTTAATTTAATATGTTATATTTTCTAGACTTAGATGCAATCCTTAGCCTTCTTTATGGAAGTGCAGTTATTAAATTTACTCATCATTTTGCATCATATCACTATCATATCTTAAGTGAATGTGCTACCTGATGGTTATAATTGTTTTAGTACAGTCAGCCCTCTTGCACTTTGTGCCCCCCTCCTTTATTGTGGCTTCACATCTTAGTGGCATGATTTTTTAGCGATGAAGGAGGTCCCTTTATGCAACTGTGCATGTTGTGGCGGTGGTGCAGGCAGCGGCACGGCCACCCATGCCGTTCTGCCTCCGGCGGCTCCGCTTCACCACCCCACCCCTCGCCATTGCTGCTTCCCCACCCCCTGCCCGGGCACAGCTGGGGCTCCGCCACTTTGCCACCCGCCTGGCATGGCCACCACAGCAACCGATACAGAGCAATACAGTGCCGAAACAGGGCCAGGGAGCTGTCTGCGGATGCGGGGCAAATTTCCATATTAATGTGCTGCCATTCAAGCAGTAGCACTTTGCGGAAGCTGGTTAAGGCTGTGGGTCTGCGATATAGGAGACACTATTGTATTTAATAACCATAATGCGTAACTGTCCCTATTTGAATGCATAGTTGTCCTGATTTGTCATCTGTCTGCAGTGTGCGACTACATACACGCCTTTTAAAATGTGTAATACAGTTCCTTAAGGTTGTAAAATGCTATTTTAGGTTTTTTGCATACTCCTCTCATTATTTGGGATGCAGCCTTCAATAATTTTGCATTTAATTACTTTGTTACTTGTCTTCTTTACAATACTAAGTACCACATTCTCTGTGGTTGCATAAATAGACAAAGTTAAAGATTTCAATTATATTTCCAACTAGGGCAAGAACAAAATCCAGAGGAACCAAGGAAATTAAAATTTTTTAAAGGCATAAAAATCATAATAAATAAAGAAGGATGTTGATCTGCCTGAGAGGGTCCAGAGAAGGGCGACAAGGATGGTGAAAGGACTGGAGGACAAGCCCTATGGGGAGCGGCTACGAGTACTGGGGTTGTTCAGCCTGGAGAAGAGGAGGCTCAGAGGTGACCTGATTGCTGTTTATACCTGCGGGGAGGTTGCCGCCAGGTGCATGTTGATCTCTTCTCTCAGGCTGACGACATCAGAACAGGAGGACACGGTCTTAAGCTACACCAGGGGAGGTTTAGACTGGATGTTAGGAGGAGGTTTTTCACACAGAGAGTGATCACTCATTGGAATGGTCTGCCCAGGGAGGTGGTGGAGTCGCCATCCCTGGAGGTATTTAAGAGAAGACTGGATGAGGACCTTAGTGACATGGTTTAGTTGGTGGGAGGGCGTTCGCTTGGGAGTTGGACTAGATGATCCTGTGGGTCCCTTCCAACTCAGAATAAGCTGTGAACCTGTAAAAATGCATGGTTTCTTGGCTGAAGCATAGTGACCCTTCTACCTGGAAGCTCTCCTCCTTTTACTCTTTATATCAGCAGAACATTACTTCAAGATTTGACTATTTGTGCTACTTTCTCACTGTCAGTATTTCTGAGTTCTTCATTAAGTTAATTATCTCTCACAGAGCTTAATATCAAATGTTTGGAACTTCTTACTTCTGAATCTACACTGAGTGGATTTCTTCAGTTGTACTGTCATGGAAACTCACCCTCTTTCACTGTTTTACACATGATACTGATGACCTATTTGATTAAAATAGTTTGCAATGAAAATGGAGTCTCAGAGTTGTATTATCTAAAATTACTACTTTAAGATCCCATTTTTACCTCTTTGCACTAAAGAAAATTTGAAACTGGAATACTGATGACAGTTAATATGTGGATATATTTGATGGCTCTAGAAAGCATATGATCTGCAGGACATCTGCATCAATAACTCCTTTGGGGTTCATGACTTCTTTTATGGCAGCAAGGTGGATGGTGGAGAAAAAAGCAAGATGGATAAATAGGCTTATCAATCTTTTTTTGGTTTTTTTTTCCCCTGGGAACTCAGAATTTTAAATAATATAGCTATGTACCTTCAGAATAATTTTTATAGATATTTTTAGCTTCAGCAATAGATTTGAATTTGTGTTTTGCCAGACAATATTCTCATCACTTGATTGATAAATACCAACTGTTTAATCTTCATGTGCATGGAAGATTCAGTGAAACTTACTTGTTTATATAAAAAATACTACTTTCATGGAAGGATAGAGATCAGACAAATGTTTACATTCATATTGAGCTGTTTCTATTGCAAAACAAGTATGAAGGAAAATATATTTTTGTTAAACTCTGAAATTTGTGACAAGCTGTGACTTTTTTCATCCTAGCTCTTTTGCTATGGTGAAAAACAAGGCATTGATTTGTTATTTTTGTAGTTAGTTTTTAGCTGTAGCTCCTCAAACTTAACAACATCAAATTCTTACTAAGTGTTACAAGTTTAACCTAAAATATGTGTGTATGGAAGTAGTGCTCACTTGCTCTCAAAGCATGAAACATGGTGTAACAGCCTGGCTGCCCTGAGTTGAAAGAAAAATTGTATTTGCCTCACTGTGACGTTTTCTTTATTTCGTACCATCAAGATCATTACAGGAACTTATGCTTTCAAAATGTTAGAAACCTCGCTCACTGAGGGCGTATGCACAGAAAGGTACACCATTAGCAATTACACCTTGGAAACTAAGTCCAAGGTGTAGTCCAAAGAACCTCTTCTTAGTTTTCACCTAACACTGAGGGTACTTAAATTCTATAGGGACATTTTCCTACCGTGCCATATCAGGAAGTGCTTTCTTGTAATAGGTTCACAGGTTATTCTGAGTTGGAAGGGACTGTCACGGTCCAGCCAGCTGAGCTGGAGGTGTGATGGTTTGTTTACTGGATCTCGAAGTGCAAGGAAATCCCAAACAGGGATTAGTTTTGGTTAAATAGTGAAACTTTATTATCCCGTGAAGCGGTAATCGTGATAGAAGGAAGTGAGATAGTGAAGGGAGAGAGAAAGAAGGGGTTTAATAAGAAAGTGAGATAGGAGAAGTAAAGAGAAAAGGAGAGAGAAAAAGGGTTTAATGAGAAAGTGAGATAGGAGAAGTAAAGAGAAAAGGAGAGAGAAAAAGGGTTTAATGAGAAANCCTGAGCCATGGGCACCACGCTCCATCCATCCAAGCCTCCCATTGTCTAGACCATGTCATTGAGCTCCTCAAGACTCGTCGAGTCTTCTCTTAAACACCTCCAGGGATGGTGACTCCATCACCTCCCTGGGCAGACCATTCCACTGAGAGGTCACCCTCTTCCTAACATCCACCTCTCCTGGCATAGCCTAAGGCCATGTCCTCTTGTTCTGTTGCTGGCTGCCTGAGAGATTTATGTCCACTCAACTGCAACCTCCCTTCAGGTAGTTGTAAACAGCAATGAGGTCACCTCTGGGCCTCCTCTTCTCCAGGCTAAACAGTCCCAGTTCCCACAGTCGCTCCCCATAGGGCTTGTTCTCCAGTCCTTTCACCATCCTTGTCACCCTTCTCTGGACCCTCTCAAGCAGTTACACAGAACTACTATTTTGGTTGGGAAAGACCATAAAGGTCATCCAGTCCAAGCACAGTCTAACCTCACCCAGCTAACACACCTATCCTAAGGCCTAATACCTAACCTAACACCTGATACCCCACCTGCCGTAACCTGATACCAACATACCACAACCCCTGTCCTGATATCAAGTTAGAGTACTAAGTCCATCATCCAACCTCTTCTTAAACAGCTCCAGAGATGACGACTCCACCACCTCCCTAGGGAGTCCATTCCAATGAGAGATCACTCTCTCTGTAAAGAAATGGTTTCTAATATTAAGTCTAAATCTCCCCTGACAGCTTTAAACAAGTAACAGGAAAGAAGAGACTGACTCCCTCCTGTATACAAATCCCTTTCAGGTAGTTGTAAAGTGCTGTAAGATCACCCCTCAGTCTCCTCCTCTCCAGGCTGAACAGTCCCAGCTCTCTCAGTCGTTCTTCATATGGCTTATGTTCCAGCCCCTTGACCATTCTCGTTGCCCTTCTCTGGACATGTTTGAGGATTTCAATATCCCTTTTAAACTGAGGAGCCCAGAACTGAACACAATACTCAAGATGAGATCTCACCAGTGCTGTGTAGAGCAGGAGAATAACCTCCTTATTCCTACTGGCCACGCTGTTCCTGATACAAGCCAGGACACCACTGGATTTTCTGGCAGCCTGGGCACACTGGTGGCTCATGTTAAGCTTCCTATCCACCAGCACTCCCAGATCCCTTTCCACCTGCTCGTTCTGGAGCCACTCATCTCCTAGACTGTAGCTTTGCATGGGGTTGTTGTAACCAACGTGCAGGACCCGACAGTTAGACTTGTTAAACCCCATGCCATTAGATTCAGCCCACTTGTCCAACCTATCAAGGTCCCTCTGCAGAGCCCTCTTGCCCTCTATGAGATCTACATTAATCTCAAGCTTGGTCTCATCTGCAAACTTGCTGATGATGGATTCTAAGCAATCAGCCAGATCATCAATAAAGACATTAAGCAAGATTGGTCCCAACACCAAGCCCTGAGTGTCAGACCACACTAGAATAGGGGAAAAAAAAGTAAATTAAAAAATGGTTGTCACAACATTTTTTCCTGTGGATATAGGTACATAGCATTTTCTGAAGACTGAGATTTAAAAGAAAAAGCAAAGGAATATGCCTAAAAAAGAAAACTTTGTTTTGTTTTGTTTTGTTTTTGTTGTTGTTGTTGTTTTTCAGTATTAATAGGAAGCTGTTGCTGCTTTAAATCACCAAAGCAGTAACGTTTAAAAATACAATCCACGCCATTGACTAGACAATAAAAAAACCCCTCTGGTTTTCTATCAGTTACCAGATATAAGGTTACTTGTAGCAGTGACTTAACAAGATTCATTTGAAATGGAAATAACTATCTGGAATAAGCTTCAGGAGAAACTTGTAAAGCACGGGCTGGAAAGGAACATTTTATGCTGGGTTACAAACTGGTTGGAAGGGCGAGCTCAGAGGGTGGTGGTGAATGGTGCAACATCGGATTGGCGGCCAGTCACCAGTGGAGTCCCACAGGGGTCAGTGTTGGGCCCAGTACTGTTCAACATCTTTATCGATGACATGGACGAGGGAATTCAATCCATCATTAGCAAGTTTGCAGATGATACTAAGCTGGGGGCAAATGTTGAACTGCCGGAGGGTAGGAAGGCCCTCCAGAGGGACCTTGACAGACTGGAGAGATGGGCATGCTCTAACAGTATGAGATTTAACATAACTAAGTGCCGGGTTCTTCACTTCGGCCATAACAACCCCATGCACCGCTACCGGCTGGGGGAGGAATGGCTCGAGACTAGTGAAGTGGAGAGAGACTTAGGTGTACTGATTGATAGGAAACTCAATATGAGCCAGCAGTGTGCCCAGGTGGCTAAGAAGGCCAATGGCATCCTGGCCTGCATCAAGAACAGTGTGGTCAGTCGGTCCAGGGAGGTTGTCCTCCCCCTGTACACAGCGCTGGTCAGACCCCATCTTGAATACTGCGTGCAGTTCTGGGCTCCCCAGTTTAAAAGGGATGTTGAGCTGCTTGAGAGGGTGCAGAGAAGGGCAACGAGGATGGTGAAGGGACTGGAGGGCAGGCCCTATGAGGAGCGACTACGGGAACTGGGACTGTTCAGTCTGGAGAAGAGGAGGCTCAGAGGGGACCTCATTGCTGTTTACAACTACCTGCGGGGAGGTTGCAGCCAGATGGGTGTAGACCTCTTCTTCCAGGCTGACGACACCAGAACGAGAGGGCACAGCCTCAAGCTACGCCAGGGGAGGTTTAATCTCAATGTTAGGAAGCGGTTTTTCACAGAGAGAGTAATTGCATATTGGAATGGGCTGCCCAGGGAGGTGGTGGAGTCGCCATCCCTGGAAGTGTTTAAGAGAAGACTGGACGAGGAGCTTAGTGACATGGTCTAGCTGGTCTAGCTGGGGGGTGAGGGCTGGATGACCCTGGGCCCCCTCCGGCTCAGAGTGGCCTGCTAGACTGTGAGGCATCTAGGTTGTTATTATACTCTGGGATGTGCTCTTGGTCGCTGTACGGGTATTAGATGGTGAGTTGGACTAGATGATCCTTGTGGGTCCCTTCCAACTCATAATTTTCTGTGATTCTGTGATTCTGTGAATACATTTCTGTTATTGTTCCTATTTTCTTATATAAACAAATCGCACCAGACTTCTCTTTTTAGTTATACTTTTATCATTGCTGAAGACATTAAGCATAAACTAAGAAGATTGATTTGCTTTCAACTTGTGTTAACAGGGATATAAAAATAACATTCCAAATACCAAGAGAAAAGCATGTGGTCATAAAATATCCACTTAAAAGGCAAAGAGGTGTTGATAAAACACTTGAAGATTTTTTCTTTAACATCTTCAAGTTCAACATCTTTCTTAAACTGGGAAGCCCAGAACTGGACTCAGCAGTCAAGATGTGGTCTGACCAGTGCCAAGTCTAGGGGAAGAATAACTTCCCTAGTCCTACTGGCTACACTATTCCTGATACTACCTGATGGTAGTACTTTCTGAACCAGAGTCTCAGTGGCTCATACAGGAAGAGATTCTGTTCAAAATGCATCTCAGGCTTTCTCATAAAAAAGGGAATGAAAGATGAGAACAAGACTGAGCTCTGTGAATTGCATGATACAGTACAAACCATTTTAATACTTTTGGGAAGACCTCAGCTTCAAATCCACTGGAGGTGGTCCTGAGTCACTGTACTTGTAGTTGTGTTCTGGGAATCCAAAGCTCTATTATCTGTGGAAGTGAAAATAATTTAACAAGATGAGTTAGCTCTCTGCTTTTAAAAGAGAGGTTTGGGGACTTTGAGGAGATTTTTGGCAACTGTTGCATTCCCCAATGTGTCTTCTTGAAGTGTTCTGGGAGCAGGCAACTCCCCCACCATCATGTTCCTGGTTATTCATCCTCACCATGCGTTTTACAGACAACTTTTCTCCCTGCCTTGGGATCCTGAGGACCATTCTGGAGTTCACAGGTTATTCTGAGTTGGAAGAGACCCACAGGATCATCTAGTCCAAGTCCCAAGCAAATGCCCAGGGAGTTGGACTAGATGGGATCAGGGATCAGGGCCACAAGCGTGGAACCATGGGCACCATGCTCCATCCATACAAGCCTCCCAAGAGCTAGACCATATTGCTGAGCTCCTCATCGAGTCTTCTCTTAAACACCTCCAGGGATGGCGACTCCACCACCTCTCTGGGCAGACCATGTCACTGAGAGATCACTCTCTCTTTGAAAGAACTCTTCCTAGCATCCAGTCTAAAGTTCCCTTGGTGTAGTTTAACGCTATGTCCTCTTGTTCTGGTGTCGTCAGCCTGAAAGAAGAGATTCACATCCACCTGACTGCAACCTCCCTTCAGATAGTTCTAAACAGCAATCAGGTCACCTCTGAGTCTCCTCTTCTCCAGGCTGAACAACCCTCATTCAGTTAGACAGTTCTGCTAGTGTTGCCATTAAAAAAAGAAGGCATTGAGCAAACTACTTATGCACACAACATATTGTTTTGGCCCTACTAATAGATGATTTTTACATCGAATTTGAGTTGACTATTTTTTGTGTTTAGGCAACATAAAGACACATAGAAAAATCGGCCTAATAACCAAGGTCTCAGAAGTGAGTCCCACTGTGAATCCCTCTGCTTGCTAAGCAGACTTTGTTTACAATTATATCTGATAGGTTTAAATGTGAGGTTGGAGTCAAACATTTAGGCATTTTATAATCCACTATCACAGAGCCTGCAGGCATTGGATTAGTTGAAATATTAATACCTTAGGTTTCAAACCTAATGTGTAGTGCTTCATGAAGGGTGACAAACATCTAGTAACTGAGTCAAATATTTCCATTTGTCTTCTCTACATGAAGTTCTTCAGTACAGCGCATTTCTCTTTACACAGTTTCATTAAAGTAAGACAATAATCGCTCAAGGTTGCAAGCTGCTGGAAGTCTCATTAGTTTTAAAATCACATTCTTTTTCTTTTCATTTTCTTTTTTTTTCCCTTTATATTCTTGAAACATATTTTATTTTGTTTATTTTTAAGAATTTTCCTCAGAGAAAGACAAATATAGGACCCCACTCTTGTGCATGCACCATGCCAGCATCTTCATTTGCTTCATACCAGCTTTCAGACAACAGTCTGCATTTTTTGTCTTACTAGAAAAATACCTTACATTTCCATTATTTTATACTTTAGACCATAAAAAAGTTCTATGAAGTCAAAGTCCAAACCCTGTTCATAACTTTTAAAAACCCTATTGATGTCTTGCTTAATGTTTGTGTGCTGAGTCAGCTGAACTGAAAAAAAAAAGTGCTTCACTATTAGAGAAACAGTTGATGCTGAGCATTCCTTAAAACTATCTCATTTACTAAATGTGGCTTTTTTCCTCTGCTTAATTCAATTATGTATTTGGAGATAAAAATTATATATCTAATGGAAGAAACAAAGTACCTGTCTTTCAAAGTACCTTCCATACCAGGAAAAAACAGAAGACCAGGAAAAAAACCCACAAAAAACCCCAACCTAAATTCTAATTTTAAACCCATACTTAGCAATTTAGAAAAGAAAAAAACCCACCTATTTAAACTTCAAATAATTCTGAGTGTGATGTAATTTATTGTTTGAAAACAAGTACAGAAATGCTCTAAAGTTGCATTTACTTAATACAATTAAAAAACAGAGCTACTTTAGAATATCGGTTCTCCTGCGACATTATTGAACAAGGTTTTATAAACATAGAGGGAAAAGTTTGAGCTTGTATTTTCAGTTTTTTTCCTGCACAGTTGTATCTCAGATTATTCCCTGATTCAAGTGCACAGGGCAGCAGATTTAACTTTCATAGGTAATCTTATTTGGTTGTATAAATTTTGAATTTAGGTAATTTTCTTCAAATGTCTATATATGTGCATACAATATACAATTTATAGGGAAGAGTTCCAATTATTCCCTAAGCCATGGTATTTATAGACCAAATACAAAACTTTTCAGTTGGGAGTTACTGTCCTGTAAATGGAAACATCAGTGAGCACTTTTTCCATTGTGTCTTTTAAAGATATTTCACTTTAGAAGTATCTGCATTTAGCCTTAGTTCCAAGGTTTTACTTTTGCTTACAGTGCCCTCACCTGTACCTTAGGACCAATTGCAGAAATTTAGCAGTAAAAATTCCAATTTCTTTTTTTTTATTTTAGCTGAAGAAATATCTCTCTAAATGTCTTGTTTTAACAGCCCGAAATAGCTAACATGCTCCAGCTGACTTGTATTGGTTTACAGGATTAGATTTGAGACATCACTGTGTTTTTTAGCGTACCCTAAACACAGTTTACTTTTATGTCAAATCTCAGTTGTGTACTTTTACTCTAGAACGGAGCCTGCAAACACTAAAGAAGCAATTCATTCGCATTTCAATTTCAAGTACTATCCTCAGTTTAGCCATTTATCAAGTTGTGGGACACAAAGATTAAAAAAAAATCTGTGCAGCTGTGTTTTGCTGCTTCTTTATCTTTCCTTTAGTTCCTTCTATCATCTTCCCAAGTAAAGTCTCTCTCCAAAGTTCACAAGAATCATAAGCACATCTTACAGTAAAAGACTTTATTAAGGAAAATTTTCAGAAACAAGAAAACTGGGAAAGATAATCTATTTAGTTTGAATTGTTTAATTTGGGTTTTGTTGGTTTGGGGTTTTTTTCAGATCACACACAACAATTCTCCAAGCAGTCAACAGTTGTATCTGAACACAAATCTATGTTCATAAACCTGTGGGATTTAAAACAGATAGAGTTTTCTCATTCTTGGGCCATCTTGATTTGGTATACAGGTACATTTTGGGCCATTTCAGTTTACATTGTGACTCGCAGTTTACTACGCAGATGCAAGGTGACAGCTGATAGAGTGCAGATATTCCTCCAATTCCACAGCAGCTGAATGGGTTGCAATAGGGAACTGGGATTGTTCAGTCTGGAGAAGAGGAGGCTCAGAGGGGACCTCATTGCTGTTTACAACTACCTGCGGGGAGGTTGCAGCCAGATCGGTGTGGACCTCTTCTTCCAGGCTGATGACACCAGAAGGAGAGGGCACAGCCTCAAGCTATGCCAGGGGAGGTTTAATCTTAATGTTAGGAAGCAGTTTTTCACAGAGAGAGTGATTGCACATTGGAATGGACTGCCCAGGGAGGTGATGGAGTCGCCGTCCCTGGAGGTGTTTAAGAGAAGACTCGATGAGAGGCTTAGTGACATGGTCTAGCTGGGGGGTGCAGGGCTGGATGATCCTGGGGTTTGTGTTACTGCTCTGGGATGTGCTTTCAGTCTCTGCACAGGTGTTAGATGGTGAGTTGGACTAGATGATCCTTGTGAGTCCCTTCCAACTCATAAAAATAAAAGGAAAAAAAAGTAGCTTCTCTTTGACAGTGAAATTTGAATCTGGAAGGGTCTTGCAGTACTGGATTTCTGGTATTCCCTTTCTTCTGGAACTTTTCCCTCTACAGTGTTTTTCCAAGCTGTGGTTCTTCAGCACACATGTTGCCAATCAGGTTACAGAAGCAAATAGGGGCACAGTTGTGGAATGTCAGGTGAATAGAAAAATCTTGATTTCTTCTTTTTTTTTAAAATTTTTTTTAAAAATTCAAGATTTTAGTTCAATGAGAAATGGTGCAAGGTGAGAATAAGTGTAATGTGGACACAGCCTACAGATCAATCACTGGAACTCAAAAAGTTCAGCTTTCTACACAATTTGTCTGAAGATTTCCTTTAATATACTTTGCTGACTAATTTAGGAATCATCTTGACTAACTCTTTGTGTGAAGTTGAAACTTATATCCTGTAAATCAAACTTGCTCCCTACATGGATGCATGTGCTCTTTCCCTCCCCTTCTCTACAAAACCACACTTCCATTCATTAATTCATGTTAACCTTATTATTTCTCTTGCAAATTTCTTTCCTGTCAACAGTGGAGTGTATGAGCTTTGCTTGTGCCTTGTTAGACACTAGTAGGTTGTGATTAAGGAAAATCATGTGATGGTCATGCAGATATATTCAGGAAGGTAAATGAGGGATGGGGGAGAATGGATATTTGGAATTTTATATGCATAGCTTTCTGTCTGCTTTATATATGTATGTGAATATTTACGCATGGTTACTCTTCTCATCTAATACCTCAGCATCTTGGGCCAGGACCCCACTGTGCTGAGGTTGTTCCAAATAGTATTTCTGTATTTGAAAGCCAAAATTAATGGGATGTATGGGATCACAGCCAATCTAAATTTAGTTTTCACCATATGTATTCCACTACTGCAAAAATAATTTAATTTTCCCTCCTTTTCTGGTTTGCTTCTATTTTTATTTTTGCCACTTACCAGTTCTCAAGCATTAACATACAACAACTGGACAATGAAAAGTAGAGACATACTTCTTTAAAGACAGCTTTTTTCAAGAGATATTTATTTCATTATATTTCTGCTCAGCATTGGTTCTTCAAAAAGCTTCTTTATGTCTTCCTTTTGAGCTAATTTGCATACACAACTGTTCCTTTGAAAGTCAGGTATTATGTCTATCTTCTTCTGAGCTCATTCCCATATACATGTTTTACCATTCTTATTTTTCTTTGCAAAACCTGAGGTTATTTTAGAAACTATGTATAGACGAGGAGCTTAGTGACATAGTCTAGCTGGGGGGTGTAGGGCTGGATGACCCTGGGCCCCTTCCGGCTTGGAGTGGCCTGCGAGACTGTGAGGCATCTAGGTTGGTATTACGCTCTGGGATGTGCTCTCGGTCACTGTACGGGTATTAGATGGTGAGTTGGACTAGATGATCCTTGTGGGTCCCTTCCAACTCATAATTTTCTGTGATTCTGTGATTCTGTGACTGCTGACTACTAGCTTATGTATGATTTATTGTAGTAAACACTGGGAATCTATATGAGTACAAGAGATGAAAATGGCCTCGGTGATTTTTACTGTCCTGTAACATGACTGACATTATAACCCAGGATTTTTGATTTGCCTTCCAAAAATCAAGATTAGCAGCCTTTACATGTGTTAGAGGTGGATAGGTTATAATCCTGAAGGTGTTGCCTCAGGAGTTGAGACTTCTTTTGAGAACATTGGCTTTGACTGAGAGGTTGAAAGTTGGAGTGACTAGCATACAGGCATTTGCTAGTAAAGTGAGCTTCTCTTTGACATGATGGAAGAGTGGAAACATTTCTTTGGAAATCTCCTTTAGAAACTATTGACTAAAGCAAAGTATGACTTCTGTCCAAAAGGCTATTTTTAAAAGGAAATTGATTTACAAGCATCCAGTTTAAAAGTGAGACATTTCTTATAGCTGAAGAGGGAAAAAAATCATATTCCTTTGTATTTACATGTAAAGTCACAGTGGTGTTTGTGAGCTTGTATGTGTCTGCTTTTGTAGCTAGAGCTTCTGTGATATACCATTGACTAGAATCCCCTATTTTGATGGTGTTTGAGTTGCAGCAGATTTTTTTTCTTGTTTTAATAGACATTGTTACAAGTAGCCTAATGACAATCTCCTGTAGAATATTCCTTTAAAGCCATGACTCCTCCTATGATGAATCTCAAACAAACAGTAGCTTTATTTTAAAAGTATTAAAAAACCTTAAGAGTCTGATCCTGAAAACATGACAGAAACTTTTAATTGCTTTTCTTTTTAGAAGGAAACTTTCACTTTGATAAATCAAAATTAATTTGTTTTTAAGTTTCAAACTTTCCATTAATTTAATCCCTAACTAAATATTTTTTGATGGCTGAAGAAAATTCATGCATTTAGAGAAGGTCTAGCAAAGGATTCTGACATGGAAAACACATCATATATAATAGTTACTGTCATAGTTCTCTTGGTGTATCAAAATAATTCATTTCAGCAAGACACTGAACTAGTTAATAACTTTCTTTAAGGAATAATGTATTCTGGTTTTCACCTCTCTTTCTGAACAAATAAGTTTTAATCCACCTACTTCTGTTTCTGATTTATTTGACTGTCCATTCTTGGAACTAGTGTTAAGTAATGAATATTAGCAGACTAACTTTTGCCAAGGACATGCAGGGTTTTTCTGTCTACTCTTTAGGACTTTATTTATATTTGCTTTTAAATTCCAGGAAAAAAATAATTTTCCAGCATACTTCTATACAGTAGTTTAAGTGCAGCTGGCATTCTGAAAATAATATATTCTTTCTTTTCCCCTCTCTTAAAACTGTTTGATGAGCAATTTCTTATGCAATACAGAACATTGTGGGTTTTACTATGTATGTTTTAATGTTAAACTTATCATAAAACATTTTCAGCTGTAGCTTCTTGCAGGAAGAAATGATTTTCCTGAATATAATTTTTAACTTTTATTTGAATTAAGTGTGCTTTAAGCAATGAAGTCTCATGAACATGAATATAGTTATTTTGTAAGGAATCCTTACTAGAAACAATATTAATAATTAATAATAAGTCCAAACATTCAGATGCTAAAACACATTTCAATTAGACCTATTATAAAATTGTAAGCCTGCATATTAAATGTCCAATGAGTTAAAAAAAACTCCTACTAACCAATAAACCAAACACGTAAAATGGGAGATTTACTTCTGGCTAACTGCTTATTCACTAATGTCAAACTTTTGAGGTAAATGTTCAGAAGATTAACATGTGTTCCTCACCAGCTCAATTTCTACATGTACAGCTGTGAGTGTATTACTCTCTGCTTCACTGTGGAAATAAAAAGGGCTCACTTAACGGTTAACCTCCTTATCACTTGAACATTTGAATCCATCGTTTATTTTTCAAGTTCTCTGCGTACCGGTTGCAAGAAAAGCTTTCTGATATGCTTTAAATAGTGTTGTCTGTAACAAGTTTTAGCTTTCTGATATTCTTTAATTCCTGCTGTCTGTAATAGGTTTTGAACCACAAGTTCTTGATCTATGGGTATATCTGTATTTTGTACTATGTAAAATCTCAATGTAACTGTCTAAAGAAAGTCTCTGACATTTCTTTCAGTTCATAGTCTAAGATGTTAAGAGTGAGCTCAAAGGGTGTTTCTGCATCTGTCGTGGAATAAGACAGTTCTTCCTAGAGGTATTTTCAGTCTAAGTTTAATTATTTTGAGGAACTATCACTCAAATGAAAATATAGTTTGTCCTCAAACTGTTAAAATTTGATGTAGGCAGATCCTTTTAGACACTGATGCCTTCTCTCATTCATTTTACATAAGGCGAACTTGATCTGACTTTAGAAAGTCAAAACACTTTAAAGTATGCTTCACCTTGAGTAGAAATTTCTTTAACCAGCATTTTGGCTCAAACTATTAAAAAAAATCCCGCTCTTACAAAGGAAAATATGTTTATATATATAATGTCTACTGCTAATCAAGAAGCTTTCTTATTATTATTTGAAAGGGATAACATAATAAATAACCCTCTTCTTGAGCATGATACTTTAAAAACAATCCTATGAAGTTATATTTGTAAGCCTCCTTTCTGAATTATTCTATATACTTATTTTCCATCACTTGGAAACTATTTTCTTCATGGTTTTAAGTAGTTGATACTTATATCTTCTTTCTTCCTTAGGTTTTCCCCACTACCTTCTCTTTTTGCCCCATTTTTATCTCTATTATGTACTTAAAACAAATTCAGTATTATTACTTCATACCAGGCTGGTATTGGGGGTCCAGGAATTTAAACACACACACTCTTTTGGAGGGAGATGCCACAAATTTTTACTTTAACATTGAAGCCATTTCTTAATGGGACCATTATTTCAGCATAGATAACTTTTGGACAGAAGTTTCTAATGGTTTTTGTTAAACTTACTACAGAATGTGCTCTGACCCATCCCAACAGGAAAGCAGAAACTATACAATATTTAGTTATACTTTTCTCGTATTTCTTGTTGCACAAATACATTTCAAGCTGAAATAACAAGCATCGCCTCCTCCTGCCTCAGTGGAGATAAACATTTTTAAATTAATTGAAATTTAAATTTGGAGTACTTTAATTGATATCTATTTCAGGTCTGATCTATACAAACCATTGACATTTTTCCATTGATTCCATGAAAAGTCACCTCATCAGTGCTATTGGTGTAATAAAAACAAGTACTTGTTGTAAAGTGGTCTGGCATGAAAGATGTTTTCAACATCACAAGAGATATAAATATGCAGTTCCTCTGAGTCTCATAAAACCCAGTCATTGAATCTGGATATTTGAAATAATTGAGAAAACAACTCAGAACTGTGAACCTGTGAAAACGATGGCTGGTATTGCTAACTTTCCATAGGCAGCCTGAACAATTGAACTTTTAATAAACAGCAAATGAGTTTACTTGTTTTTTGTGTAACTAATTTAAAACTGGTTTTAAAGCAATGTTGACTCCACCTATAATAGTTGAAATGTAATCCCTGAGCATTAGATCCTGTCGAGTATTTTTTCTTTTAACCCTTGTTTAAGTAAAATTCAAGTATCAGTTTTTTCATACGACTTCTAAATGTGAGATTTTACTCACATTTAGAAGTTATTAGAGTGCAAAAGCAGTTTCTCTGTCAAACAAAATCATTCTTTTTGTGAATGAAATTGATTTCATCTGTAGTTCCTTGTCTGTACTAACAAAACAAATTTTAATTCTTTTCAACAACGGTGATATAAACTACTCTGGAATTGTTTGTACAGTGAGCTCCCCCTTTCTGCGTGGGACTGGGTCCAAGACGCATGAGCGATTCATGAAATCCACGATGATAGCAGACCCATGAATATTCAATTAGGCTGCACTTGGAGCCATGCCCCCTCCACTAATGAGCTCTATAAGGGTGGTTCTGGGAGCTCAGGAAAGTGAAGCAAGTACCTTTTGCCTCTTCCCAGCAGAGGAGTACCAGGGAACTGCTGGGGGGACTCCCTGTGGCCACGCTGCCCCTGTGGTGAGTTCTGGGCTCCTGCTGCCACAGTGGCGGCAGTGGCATCACACTTCTGGCCAGCCACGGGGCTCTGACAAACCTCCGTGCAGCGGCAGCAGGCTGAGGACCCACCATGGTGCTGTTCGTCCCTCCGGTTGGAATGCAAGTAACTCATAAATTGTTCTCACGTTGTATCAGGCAGATTTGCAGATCTGCCACCCACAATGTGGTGGCTGATGGGGGAATTGGCCAAAAAGGCAAACTCTGCTGGAACCTGAGGGATGCTGGGCTCGCAGTGCCCAGGAGAGGAGTCCAGCCACCCATTTCCCCCCCATCCCTGCAAGCGGCAGGAGCTTGAGCTATTGGCTATGTTGGGGAGGAGGGGTGTCCTGTGCCAGGAGCTCAACTGAGCTACACCTCACCAGCCCTGGCCCCGCTCTTCCTGGGATGGGCGAGCGTGAGCAGCAGCTGCCATAGCCACGCCAGGGCCCGCATTAGGGTTACAGAGCCGGAACTACCACTGCTAGTGGACACAGCTGGCAGCTGTGTTGCCTCAGCAGCACAACCAGGCTGTTCTGTCACTGAGGGAGGCAAGCGCTTGCTTTTAATCAGTGCCTACAAAAATTTCCACTCCCCTTATTTTAACTGTGTGGTGTGGTGTGTTTAACTGTGTAGAAGTTTTGATCCCCTCTCCCCTGCTGGAAAAGTGATCGCAGCCTGTGACATCTGGCAGCAGGAAGGAAAAGCGGTGGAGCAGGCCATCCAACAGCAGCGGCACAGCTCGGCTTGGGCAGTCCCCACCACTTGGGAGGCACAGTCTGCTCTGAGCAGCACACTCCTGCAAGTCATCCATGCTGGCAGGGGAAACTGAATGCTCTTACAGGGATAGGGAGGTCATAGCCAGGGCAGAGGTCCCCAGAGCACACAGTCACATTGGATATGATACAAACAGGCTGCGATGCGCCCTCCGAGCTGCATGAACAAGAACCAGCCTGCCTGCCTCAGTGCCTGCCTGCTCAGTGCCTCCCCGTCCCCACACAGCACTGGGGCTGCTGCCACTTCCCTCCCATGTCAGGAAGAGCTGGAAACTGGCAGCATGTGGTTTTTGTTTTGGTTTTGTTCTTTTCTCGTAAGGTTTTTCAGCCAGCAAACCTGCCTCCCTCTTCCGGGTCGGCGTTGGACACTGGGGATGAGGCAGCACGGCCAGAGCGAGGGAGCCCCCATGATCTCGCCCCTGGGGCAGCGCAGAGGAGCACAGGCGCTGCCTTTCCCTTTGCCTCCCCAGCAACAAAGTGTGCCATGGGGGGATTCACAGGAGCTGTGGGGGTGGGGGAAATATGCCTCCTGCTCCCTCTCTCACACGCAGACACACACAATGGCGGCTCCTTCCTGCAGCCCGGTGGAGAAAAATTCCAGCCAAGCAAAAACCCCAAGGGCCCCTGTTGCCTCTGCAGAGCCCACGTGTAACCACTCCAGTAGCACTCCCACCTCCAGAGTGATGGTGGCAGTTCCCCTTCCCTTAAACAGTGCAAAATGAGGGCACTCGGAAACTGCGGGAGCTGGGGGCAGCAGGCAGGAATAATTTACATACTCATGAGCTCGTTACTTATTCATGAGCTGACTGAGTTTGCGGCACTATCTGCACAAGTGCGTGGACCCACAACTCATTGAAAAATAATCTGCAATTAGTTGAAACCGCGGATATGCAGACCACAAATATGCAGGGGTTTACTGTATTTATCCACCTTGTACTTACAGCCAAAGCCTTCTCAGATTAGGCTCAGAAACTTAACTATTAGAGCTTAGTTAATTTTTCCAGCTATAATACACAGCTGGCACAGAATGAAGTTATGCTCATTTTTTATAATAGCTTCTGCAGTTATAGACTTCCTTGCTTTGAACTACGAATATAATGAGAGATCTTAGCTACACACCTCTTGCAGACAAGAGGGGTTTGGGAATTTCAGTTTATAGGCCAGGGAATGCTAAGGAAATACTGTTTCTTCTGTTCAATCTGTAGCCCTGTGCAGCAAATGCCTTATTTTTTATTTATCTTATTTTATTTTTTTTAATTTATTTTATTTATTTATTTTATTTTTAAAGAGAGGAGTAGCAGATAAGTCAGTATCCTTGTAAAAAAAGATAGAAGTTTCTTGGCTTTCAGTTTCTATTGTCAGGGCAGTTCTTTACCCTGTCTAGTGAATGCTTAGTTTAAAATCCCTTAGAGAATGAGTGAATAATTTACAGGATTTAGAATGCTGCAAGGAAAGGCAAGGATTGTGGGTAGAGGGAAAAAGCAAGAGAGAGGAAAAAATTAAGAGACAGAAGGTAGTGAGATAGAAAATGCATTAATAATTTCTGCCACTGTTAAGTACTAGAAACACATTTGATGGCATGTGATTCACAAAGATTAATAACTCAGGAGATTAATAAAGTATTAGCAAATTAAACAAGAGGACAATAATCCTCGGAGGCTGTATATCATTCTTACTGCTCATGATAATAAAAAATAGAATAAAAATAAATCATTAGTGTTGTCTCTTAATCTTCAAGATCTTCTTACAAGGAATCTGACATCTCCAGATGTTCTATTGAAAACAACTCTTGCAAGATCTGAATGCAATTATTTCCACAGGAAATTATTTAGGGAAACCAGATATAGCTAATGAATTTTAATTTCTCTCTGCAGTTTTCATTTGAATATCTTCCTAATGGATCTATAGAAAGTTAGGATTTTTATGACCATTTAAACACTAAGACAAGCTGACTGTGCTAAACAAACCAATGTTCCCACTCCTGTTTCATATCAACCTGATGATCTTAAATGTTTTTTCCAACCCAAACCATTATGTGTTTCAACACAAAAATGCCACCATGCTAACTGCAACTCAGCACAACATGAGCAGTCAGAGCCTGCTTCATGGCTTCTCTGACTCTGGTCTGAACCTGCCCTTCAGCAGAGCGAGAACAGCTTCTGCCATATCTCTGTCACACCTAGGAGGAGAAAGACAGATCCAGAGAAGAGAAGGAATAGTTAGCAAAATACAGGATAGAAAAAATGAAAGTAACCTCTCTGCAAGTGGTACAAAACAAGCTTGACCTGGATTATGGAAAAAAACGCGGCTATTGAATGTGAACTTGGAGAGATTGGAGAACTTCATGTATGCAGCTGCATTCAAAAAAATTCCTGTTGTACCACAGCTGTTAAATGCTTCCCTGGTGTTTCAACTAATTCTTAGGAGCATGGATTTATTTATAATCAGTAGACGGTGCTAAGCATTTTCCAAAGGCTGGGTAGGTGTTAATCTCCTTTGGATAGCAGCCTAAATTCCAAACTCCTAATGTAAAAATTCAGGTGAGCTCCAGCTGGTTCTTTGCATCTTTTATTGTTATAAATCTGTATCAACTGCAAATCTCAGTCTTCAAAGAACTCTTATTGCTTGTATATATTATATATACATTTCTGCATGATCTCCCACCTCATATTCATACAGTGTTTTGTTAGTACTGTTTACTTGGTTAGCTGAAGTTTTCTTAAAGGTCATAATAAACATGGGGAATTTTTAAAAAATTTGAGCAGTATTACCACTGTTTAGACGTTCCATTGAATCAGTAGTACACAAAGCATAAAGCAATTATCTCTGATCCTGTTCTGAGGAGACTATAGTACACAATAATGTGGTTTGGGTGAGTTTAAGCGTTATTGTTGCTCTTTGTGCCACCTGCTGGTTAGAGTGTAAGGAAAGGGGAATAGGCAACATTTCACTCTAATGTTCAACTTCTGAATGAGACTGTATTACCTTGACTTTTGTTTTTAATGTTTGTCACAAAATAACAAGTAGTGTCAATTGGAAAGTAATCAGAAAAGGCAACATTATAATTGAAGGAGACTGCCCTGAGCTTCTATGGTCTTGGCTTTTAAAGACTACATACTAATCTCTTTTTTTTTTCCCCTCATAAAATTTTGTTTTTCTAAATGTCTAGTTTAGAGGTTTTGTTATTTTATTTGCCCATGATGTGGGGGAGGGTAAACAAAGAAGTTACTTCTAGTTGACGATAATATTGTTTCATAGAGAAACCTGTTCTTTGTATGTTAAAATCTACCTACTGTTCTTCAGATTTTCTTTTCCTTTCCTGTATTAGTAATTGTAATTGCCACAAAACTAAGACTACATAGACATCAGTGAGAATGTAGCCCTAGTTATACTAAAGTTAGCTGGTCTATACACTCTCACTTATATTAAAGGAGCCACGGCTTTATGCTATGCATCAAAAATTTGCTGGCGCAACACTGATTTCCTTCTAATGTTTTGTATTGCGGGAGAAAGTCATTTAGTAGAATGAATATGTGATGAAAACAGAAATGTTTAGCAAATATTAGCAAACGTTACCAGCAGGCTGATGTCAGAGCTGTCACAGATGTTCAGTTCTTGCCACATATCCAGAGCAGTGTGAGAGCATTCTCCAAAGTCATACAGATGGGAATCATCAGTTGCAACACTACAGAGGGACTTCAGTGGTATGCAAAGGAATATCTCCACCACAAAAGAAAGTATAAAATTTGACTATAAGGGATCCAAACTAAATTAATTAACAATACAAAAATAACGCAGAGTGAATTTTGACAATGTGTGAAGTTTGGAGGTTTTTTTGGTAGCATAACAAAGTTAACAATTTCAAAGGAAAGGAATACAATAACAGAAGAATGAATGGTCCTGTCCACCAAATAGATAAAAGGTACACAGAGCATATGTTTTAGGAAATATCAGTTTGTTGTCAGCAATTTCCACTCGAAAACTGAGTATCCCTAAGGAAATCTTGGAAAAATAAAGAGATTTTTTTCTTGCACTTCTGTATTCATCTGGAGCAGAGAAACCCAGAGCAAAGCAGCATCTCTAGCATGCCTTTAAATTCAAATGAAGATAAAAATAATTTTCCCAAGGCAATATCAACATGTTCTGATGGTTAGAAGGAATCAACTTGTGTTTCAACTANCATCCCTTTTAAACTGAGGAGCCCAGAACTGCACACAGTACTCAAGATGGGGTCTGACCAGCGCTGTGTACAGGGGGAGGACAACCTCCCTGGACCGACTGACCGCACTGTTCCTGATGCAGGCTAGGATGCCATTGGCCTTCTTAGCCACCTGGGCACACTGCTGGCTCATGTTTAATTTTATGGCAGAACTGCAACAAAAATATTTTTTAATAGTTGACTTAGCTCTGTTAACAAAATTAGCACACAGAAGAGGCCAGTCAATTATACAGTATTTTAATGCAAAAGTATTTAAAATGTAAATACTCTTTTGAATTCAGAGTATGTGAAAATGGCTGATGTTTTTATTTCTTCTCTGAAGATGTCTTGCAAGCTAGGACTAATGTTTTCATTCCATTTTCTTATCCCCAACCAAAAAGCCCATCATTAACAAGTATCTTGCCACTTATCTGCCAAGAAATAGTGGAAGAAAAAGTCTGGTCCTAACATAACGAGAATGGATGCAACACTGCTATTAATTTCTGTTAGCTAGATAGTAAATCTCTAATTATTTGCCTTTCAAGGATGAGGTCACAATGGATGCCCCTGTATGTAACAAAGTACATGTACACTAGATTTTGTTGATATGTTAGAGCACTGAATAAGTATATAGAGAAGAGTGAGGAGGTCTGTATTGGGATGTATGGAGGCATCACTGAATAACCAGAAAAAATTATCAAAGCTACAATCCAAAATATGAAAGTAATCCCTGATCATTTATAATGCTACAATGCTTTACACTAGATTTGTTTTATATAATCTTTTAACTAGGACTTTTGTTGGCTTTTGTGAGAAAATTTAAATGACAAAGATTTCTGATGAGCATGAGCATAACAGGAAAAAAAGGAAATCCAGGATATTTCAGCTTTTACTGGAATACAGAAAGTCTAGTTCAAACAGTTACTTATTAAATACTGAAAATTGATAACTTTTTAAATACAGTTGGCCCTCTTGCACTTCGCACCCCCCATATTGCGGCTTCAGATCTTAGTGGCATGACTTTTTAGTGATGAAGGAGGCTCTTTTTCACAACCGTGCATGCGCGACCTGCCGCCACAGTGGTGGGGGCAGTGGCGGCAGTGGTGGTGGCGGCCTCAGCAGCAGTGGCTATGGCCAGGCCGCTCCCCGGGAGCCACTGCTGTGCAGTAATGAAACTGTGTCCCTGGCCTAGCGGAAAAGGGATTTTTCCCAGCATGGGGTGGCTGCAGGTGCCAGGAAGGGCCAACACAAACACTGATACACAGCAACACAGTGCCAAAACAGCGCTGGGGCTGCGAGAGGATGCGGGGCTAATTTGCATTTTAATGAGCTGCCATTCAACACAGAAGTAGGGCTTCGTGGAACCCAATTAAGACCACGGGTCCGCGATATAGGAGACCTGACTGTACCTTTGAATTTATTTTTTTAAAAGCTTGTCTCAATTTTTTTTTGTCCAGTCTGTTACAGCACCTGGGTGGTCATTGCAGGTGGTCAAATGTTTGAGTCCTTGAGCACTAACAGTTCAGTCTCTTTAAAGAAGGCAAAACATGAAAAAAACAAAACGGCATATTTGGAGAAAAGAAAACATGAATATTAGAATTTTGATATAACCCAGTACAATGTGTATAATTGAACTGGTAATTTTAAGCTTTCATTTCCCCCCCCCCCCCTCCCAATAAATATGTAGATTGCTTATCTTTGAGCCCAGAAAGGATTGCTTTGTGTCTAGAGAAAGAATATTTGTCAAAGAGCTAAAGTTCACAGTAATTTGGCTGCCAGATCATTCCATTTCTAATTACTTCTGTTCTTCCTTATCAGTCTAGCATAGCCAGAACCACTCGCTTATTATTTACAGAGCACAATTTGGATTGCATCAAAGAGAGCTTCCACTCATCAAGCTGTTTCCTGGCATTAATTTAGCTCTTCCTTCCCTACAGCTGTAGCTGAAACAAGTTCCCATAGTGCTTAAACTAAAGCTTGAAATAAGTCAAAAAGATTTGAGACTTTGTGACGAATTTTAATTTGTGTATTTAAATGTAAGACTTAGATGAACACAGAAGGGCAATGCAAGGGGTACTTAGCAATTTCTGGTAACAAATACATCGTCGAGGATTTAGTTAGAAGAGCAACCTTCTACACAGTAGAAGGTTCAGTTTTAAGGTGGATGTCTTAGGAAAAGTGGTCTTTGAGAAGGAGCGGTGTTCTGCCTTCTGGTGTTCAAGGCTGAGCAGGTTTAAGAGCTCATGTGACCAGAAGGAAATTTCAACAGTCTCTCAGTCTAAACCAAGCATTCTGTTTTGGCTGGATTCATACACTGACAGTTGCCTTCTAAGTCACTTTTATCCACATGATAAAAGACTGTGAAAAAGTCACTGACCTAGTGGATGGTTCAGATTCTTAAAGATTGAAATATAGCTAGCTAGAAGCCAGATCCCAAATCTTCCTGAAGTTCCTAGCTTTCTGAGAGGCAATTCCACAACAGTCTTAGGCTGATCTGAGATGATCTTCTCACTAGTTACAACTGATTTTTCATATGACAAAGAGCACAGTGCTGATAGACTTTGTGAGTGTCCTGTGTACATATAATGACAACAAACTCTTGGGCCCCATTTTTCAGTTTTCAGCTACATTAGGCAGACAATGAGCACTATGCTATTAAGATACTGCATATTCTTAGATGAAAACTGCCTTGATAATAATAGTGTTAGACTGATGGGCATTTTATAGGGAGCTTAACAAGTAATTTGAATATTGAGAATGGCAGGTAATTGCTGTAACTCCTGTAACTGCCTAGGATAGTATTTTTCATCTGTCANTGGAATGGACTGCCCAGGGAGGTGGTGGAGTCGCCATCCCTGGAGGTGTTTAAGAGAAGACTAGATGAGGAGCTTAGTGACATGGTCTAGCTTGGGGGTGTGGGGCTGGATGGTCCTGTGGGTCTCTTCTGGCTCAGAGTGGCCTGTTAGACTGTGAGGGAACTAGGTTTGCGTTTACCGCTCTGGGATGTGCGTTCAGTCTCTGTACGGGTGTTAGATGGTGAGTTGGACTAGATGATCCTTGTGGGTCCCTTCCAACTCATTGTATTCTGTGAATCTGTGAATCTGTGAATTAGAACTGTGCATTGGGGTTTTTTTAAATGCTTAGATTTTCTATTTTTAGGATGAATGGAAACTGTCCTCCAACTAGCTAGATTGATTTCTAGCTTTAAAGTTACTTTAAAATAATGGGGTTTTTTTAAAGAAAGGTGCAGTCTGCTCTTGCACAGATGCTGAAAAATATTCCTACCAAACAATTTTTACTCAGCTTTTGTCTGGTACAAACAACTCCAATTTGTTACATCAGCGCGGGTAATAAAAATTTACCAATATGTGTTGCACAATATTCCTCAGTCAATATATCTGTGAATAACTAGACAAACAGTGTCCACTGCTGGCAAATCAGATAATTGCACTGCACATTAGAGAGTTATGCTGTGGAATGATTTTGATGAATTAAGTCTTAACAGTCAAATATTTTGTAATTTAGGTTTGTAAGACTATGTTGTAAAATCAGGTCACTATATTAGAACTATTCTTGCTATTCCCACTAACAATAAATGCTATGCTGTTTGAACTAATATCCAAGTGTATCACTGCAGTAACATGAGCAGGTATTGCAATCTTTTTACAGGATTTAAAAATAATTGTAGTATGCATCATACTATTTCTGTCATGTCTTCAAAAAAAAAAAAAAAAGTCTATGAACTTTGTCCAGATGTTCTAAATCATGTAAGAAACAAGGTAGGCAAGCAGAGGTCCCTAATTTCTATTTTGGTTTTAGGTCAAAAGTCTGTTCCTGTGCTAATCTAAACTATATTAGCATGTCAGATACTTTTGATAAACTAAAAAGAAGCAAGACATACTTGTTTTCAATGGTCTCTATCTGTCATTAATTTAATCCACACAATAAAAATAGTAGACAATGCACTGAATTTTCTTTTTGTTTGGAAAAGGAAACACAGTATGTGACTTTTTTTCAGAGAACATTAGTTGTGTCTGAAAAAAGAGAATATATATGAATAGATCCCATAGGAGATCAAGGCTTACCCTAGGATGAATTTTGTGTTATCCAGAATTGTTCTATATCTGCATTTTCTCCCTTCAGAGACTTATTTTCACCATTAGCAGTACTCTAGAACAAGAAAATAACAGGATGTTAGGTTTGGGGGCTTTCCCCCCCCCCTTGGATATGTCTTAAAAATAGTATAAAAGGGATTGCAGAACACAAGTTATTTGAAAATGAATAGTGGAAGAATTGTAAACAAAGACAGATGAGTACCCCGAAAGTTCTTTTGCCAAATTATTTACACTGTCAATTTTAGGCCACATAGCAGAAAATTATTTTTTCTAGTTTATTTCACAGGGCCTGGCCTTCATGCTTTCTTCCAAGAAATAAAATAGTATGTGTGTTTACATGTACATATGTGCATACAAGTGCCCAGACAGACATATTCTAGGAGTAAGAAATCCTCATTGGGGAGTATTCTCAAAGAGGTATAGCAGCTTCCATGCTCTGCCAAAGAGAAATTCTCTCTCCAAAGAAAATTCACTGCAGAGACCAAATTTTCAGGAATAGTGTTCCTTTTGTTTCTGTAGAGCAAAATGAAGCAGACTCACCTTACAGGGACTTTCAGTTACTTGAGAGAATAATAGCGAAGTCTGTTACATGTTTCAGAAGTCGGGCAAAACAGACAAGTCCTGCTGTGCCTAGATAAGTAAATGCAACAGATGTTGGCTTAAGCTGTGCATATTAATGAAGAAGCTCTCCACGCGGTTTTTAGGCCTCTAAATCTTAAAGTGCTCTCTGCATCTGTGTGGACTGGAGACAGGGGGTGGTGTTCGTATTTCCTTTTTTCAGATGAAAGTCCTTGCTCTGGCTTGTGTCACCAGAGCCTTGTCTGAAGCACTCTGGTGGCAGATCTGCTGTTAGCTTCAGTGGGAACAAAATTAATGGCAATGTGTTTCTGTTGTTAGTTATTAAGAACCTCTCTTTAAGGAGACTATTTAATTTTTAAAGGTAAAATCATATATTACACTGCAGGAACCACAATGTATTTGATTTTAGGATTTTTCCCTGGAAATTATCTGTTCTGGATTCCCCTCCCCTACCTCCTCCCCTCCTGCTGTTGTTAACTATTATTTAAAAGAGACTTGTTGGAGTTAAGTTTTGGACCTGGGTGAGCTATCCTGGAGACTCTTATATGATCTGTGTGCTGTTCAGATTCTCCTGCCAACTCAGATGATTTCTTTTGTTCATCTTGTCTCAAAAGAAGTGGTATAGAAGTAGAGGACAAACAGAGTGAAAACCAGGAAGAGTCATGAAAGATGTCACAGGAGATGTGCTAAAAGTTAGCAGCTGTAAATATGTATTGCACCATTCACCACCACCCTCTGAGCTCGCCCTTCCAACCAGTTTGTAACCCAACATAAAATGTTCCCTTCCGGTCCGTGCTTCACAAGTTTCTCCTGAAGCTTATTGTGGGAAACCGTGTCAAAGGCTTTGCTAAGGTCCAAGTACACAACATCCACAGCCTTTTTGTCATCAACCAGTCGAGTCACTGGATCGTAAAAGGAGATCAGGTTAGTCAGGCAGGACCTGCCTTTCCGAAATCCATGCTGACTGAGAATTAGGTAATGTCTAAATAATAAGCCACTCTTGTGTGGAGGTACTAAGTCCTTTGAGTTAGAGATGTATCCCAGGAAATATGTGAAAGAAACATCAGTGGTCAATT
The DNA here is from genome assembly GCA_013390025.1 of Pitta sordida. NCBI lineage: Eukaryota > Metazoa > Chordata > Aves > Passeriformes > Pittidae > Pitta > Pitta sordida. Next base: position 33,491 of record WEKX01010622.1, on the reverse strand, counting down.
CAGGGCAACTACTGCGCTAGTTAAGCCATTGGCTCTGAGCTGCAGTAGGCAGCTCCACAGGGGTTACGTATATTATTTGTTACAGTTTGATAGTTCTCTGCAAAACCAGTCATCTAAAGTAGGACTTCCTTGCATGGTGCATTAATTTATTCCTGCATATGCACTAATTAGGTTTTAAAAGTTCTTCTTATGACTTGGATACAAAAGGTCAAGTAAGTCGAAAGCCTCTGAAGAAGCTGGCTGAAATATGTGCAGTCTTTTGAACAATATATGGGAAGCTTACTTTTGCCTTATTTAAAGGGGTTCACCTGACCTATTTAATCAAGTAACTTCATAGGATCTCCTGCATATTCAGTAAATTTTAACAGGTATGATTTTGGCTCTTTGAGTGCATTGTGAATGTTGATACTGAAAGCTGAGTGGTTTTGACACAGGGCAGTGTGAAAGCATAGAAATCCAAAATCAATCAACTATATTATCATGTTAAACAAACTTTGTTCTTAATGCTCTTTAAAGTTCATTAACTTCAAGTGCTTGTGGTGTTAAAAGTTTTTACATTTCAATGCTTAACAGTGCACTGTGTTTTGAGAAGTTAACAGTAACTTATATGGAGAATTATGTCCAGGTTAATATACAAGAACATGTAAAACTGACCTAATTTGTACTGTGCTCATTGCACAACTATATTTGTCTTCTTATGATCATGGAATAAACTATCTGAAAAGGGATTTCTTATCTATGTTTTAATGGCTTTATACTGACATGGTCATGACAAATACAACTACGGTCAGGCCTCTTATTCCACAGTACCATGGGTCTTGCCCCCTACCCGCGAAGCCCACCTTCCACATTGATTGGCAGCTCATTAATATGCAAATTTGCCCCACACTCTCACACCACCCCGTGGCATGCTAGTGCTGTTTTTGTACTGCCTTGGTGTTTGTGTTGGTATTGGTGTTTGTGTCGGGACTTCCTGGCACCTGCGGCCACCCCACGCCAAGAAAAACCCCTTTTCCACTCGGTCAGGAACAGTGGTGTGGGGGAGCCGCCCACGCCACTGTCCTGGTGTCTCTCCGGGTGGGTAGATGTGGTCTCTCCATACTCAGGGTAGAGAAGTACGTCTCAGAGAGTCACTTGAGAAAGTCTCGGACACCAGGTCTAACCTGAGAGTGTGTAAATCTTCCGTAACTGCATGAAGCCTCCTTGCTTGGAGTAGGGACGGCGTCTGGCTGTGCTGGGAGTAGAGCCACCGCGGCGGCTGTGTGGGTTGATTTGAATATTTATGACTGTCCAGTTTGAATATTCATGCCTGTCAGGTCACGCAGGCGTAGTGGTGGAACAGGCCTCCTTAATCGCTGAAAAATCACGCTGTGAACATGTGAAGCCTCTGTCTGGGGGGCGTGAAGTGGAAGACGGCTGACTGTATTTATATTGACATGTTTTTCTATCTATCTTGTCAAGTTTTTTAAAAATAAACACATAACAACCTACAGAGTAAGCCATAAATTATATGGTTAAGTCATTAAGTTATTTTTCTTGCCCCATCTTTGTCCCCTGTAAATACAGAAGAATCTTTCTAGAAGATCAGTTTTGAGGAGGCAGCAGTATGTCACTCTAGAAAGCTTTGGTGCCTGGGAAAAAGACATCTTTCCCAAAAATAGTCTTATGTGTTTTCTTCTTCTGCACTCCAGAGAGGCTGACTCCTTGGTAGAAGAGAAGATACGTTCCTTGCAAACATGCTTGAGGGCTCCCTCAATAGAGGGAGCAGGTGAATGATAAAAAGCCCTGAGAAGAAACAGGGGGCATGTTTTTCCATGCCCAGTGCCTAGTGTCACAATATTTGTGTTCTAGGCTTTTGGAAATAAATTTTTCTAAATCCTTCCACTGCCTGGTAGCTGATGGTACCTGCACATAACCTTTCTTCATATGCCCCCAAAAAATTAAATCAAGAATTGAAAGTTAGTATTGTTTACTAAAACCTCCCCTTCTGCAGAGGTACACATTGTGTGCCTTGGGAAGATATCAGTTTGCANCGAGTAACAGGGGTTCACTGTATATGAATAATCCTATTTGTAGGGCTACATCACATTGTCTTATGATATCATTTTGTGAGAGTGCAGGTGTCTTAGTATGCAAATTTAATTTAGACACTTTAATTTTGATCCACCAAAACTACAAACAACCTTCAAGAATTTTTTCTATCAGAATCAACAAATTTTCAGAATCCCAGTTTTAGCTGGAAAGGGCAAGATCATAATCAATCTTGTGTCTTATCAAAAGAATTACAAGGTAGATTAAATTAACCCATCACAATTCAGAAATAAATATTTTTTTCCACTCCTGAAATGTCTTTTCTTGGAATGATATTAAATCTTCCCTGTGTTCTAGATGCAGCTTTATGCATGAGTTACAATTGTTAGGCCTAGAGTATCCTTTCTATTTTGAATGGATAAGTGTAAGGAGTAAGGTACTAATCCTTTTTGCAACTATAGCACAAAACATCTTCTAAATAAAAAAGCCCAAATAATGTTTTCAGATGTATGAAACAATCTTCAACTCTGTAGAGTCTGTAAGAGCACCTAGATTCACAATACTTTACTAATGATTTCTAGAATCCAAGATAAATTGATTGTACTTCATAATATTTTAGTGTATTTAACTGAACAAGCTAGAAGTGTGTGCCTACTGTTGGCAAGTAAGTGCTGTAAAAACTTCACTAGACTTCATGAAACTTGTTTTGTGCATTTTACATTCCTAGAATATATACTTTGGGTTTTACTTGATTTATTTTGGTTTGATTTTGATATGAAGAATGGTTTCAGGGTATCTGGGAGGAGAAATTTTGAGTGCATATATGGGAACATACCTTTAGACAGACATTTCTGTTTATATTGAAATGATTTTAGAAACTAAGAACTCTGTAGAGGTTTCATGTCTGCATTGATCAGAATTTACTCTGCAGCTTATATCTTTATCCAACTTAATGCAGAACATACAAGTGGGGGGGGG
>WEKX01010622.1:1250-26160 GCA_013390025.1 Pitta sordida | reverse complement strand
GGCCGGGCTCGCCCGCGGGCTCCCGGGGGACGGGCGGGAGGGAACAACCTGTAGCGAGAAAGTTCGCGGGCCGGGCGCCGCCCCCGCTCCTGCCGGCCAGCGGCTCCCGGCTCCCCAAGGAGTGTTGGCCGATGAGCCCAGCCCGCCCTGGATCTCCGGTGTTGGTCACGGCGGGCGTGCTGCGGGCAGGAAGCCCCCCGGGGCACGCAGCCGGCGCGGCGAGAGCGCTGTTCGCCCCTGGGCGTCCCCGGCTCACCCGCGCTTCTCTTTGAAGGACAAAGAGCGCACAGCTCTTTGGGTGCCCTGTGTCTGGGGCCGCCGTTCGTGAGCCCCTTCCCTGAGCCACCCACCTGGCTTGGGCAGGGCAGCCTGGCCGTAGCGGATGTGTCCCGCTCCGTGCTGTCCGGTGACTTCCCAGTCAGTACAGTGAGAGGGGAGGCACAGCCGACAGCAGCGGGAGAGCTTCTCTACATCCCTCTGGGCACCTAGGTGCAGGTGGACCTGCAGGATGTTGCCCGTCTCCATCCAGGGCCTCGCCATGCAGACCAACAGGTTTTGCAGGCGTGAATGGCCAGTAGTCATCTGAGACAGCTAAAACTGGTAGCACGGTGATTGCATTCTATCTAGTATTTTGTGTTGGAACACTAGAAATAAAACGAATCCAATGATATTGCAACGACTTCTCTATTTTTCAAAATTCTGTGATATTCAACTGCATTCTGAAATGGTGATGACTTTCTTTGTACTCGTCCTCAGGAGACAAGTAGTTTAGAACAAAAGGATTATATAGTGAAAAGTGAAAATGTTGTCACTAGAAATGTGGCTAATACCTATCAGTCAATGGTAAGGTACAAACCACCTCCTGTTACGTTAGAGAATGCCACCATGTGTTGTGGTTTGGTATGTATAGACCAACCCTCTTTAGGTTGGGTTGGAAGGTGATTTTAAGAAGCATAATCAGTAAACTGTCCTGATTGATGCTTCCTGCCTCTTTCCCATGCCTCCTACTTGAAAAAGCATCAATCAACAAAATCCATGGAATTTTATTTTTGCACGGCTTTCTTACAGCAAAATTATTTATTGTTACTCCAAATGAAAGCCAAGTCTTGCCGGTTTTAGATCATACAGATATAGGGAAGATGAGCAGGAACATGTCAGTGGCAAAATCTATGGCGGCTTCTTTTTTAAGCAGTCTGTGTGTGTGCTTAAACAGAGTAGAGTATTTGCTTTATGATAGTGGTATTTATTAATGAAAACAAGTTTATGGGGATTTACTATTTTAGCAATTCTGCTTGACCACCTGTACAATCTTATATAGGGGGAAAACTGTATTTGACTATGTTACTATTTGAGGAGACCGTCTTACAGCACTGAGATGCCAAATACTTTCTTGGGTAAGAAGGAGATTTAAAGAGACTTGTGAATTCTTTCTTTTTCATTTCTTTTTTTTGTAAGGCACTTTGTGACATTCTTGAATAAGAGAAGTGGATTAGAATATAACTCTGCTGTTAACCTGTAGCACTGATATAGAAGATTTCAGTAAGAATAATCTGAATACGGGCTATTCACCAGTAAAATCTGCAGTATCAGACCCCCAGGTTTATTTTCTGTAAGAACCCTTAGTGTTGAGGCGTGGCAGTATTTATCCATTGATTTATGTAAAGGTCTCAGAATTACTGCTCATCCATAAGAATTTCTGCTGAAAAAAAACTATCGTAGCTTTTACTGTGTATGTTCCTGATGCACATGGAGTACCTGTGGATTCAAAGTTGGATGCTGTTTAAGAAGGAAACTGAAGAAATAATCAAGCTGAAGTCATTACTTAAACATTTTATGCATAATAATTTAGAATGAATAATCATTTGGTAGAAAAAACCCCCAAACAAACTGCATTTTATATAGCTAATTTCTTTAAAAAACATTATAAGTGTTACAAGATAAGCATTTATCAGAGTGGGTTTTTATGAACACTTATCAAGTTGTCTATTAGATAACATTTGATAACATTCATCTGAAGAATGAACATTTGTCAGAGTGTCTTTTTAGTTTTCCTAAACTGAGTTAAATGACCAGTGAATCCTTCACTGAGATCATACAGTCAAACTCATTAAAATAAATCTTTGCCAGGCAAAATGGGATGAATTTATAAACATCTGTGGTCAAAAAGGTGCTATGGGATTTTGAAAAATAAACCTTGTGTAAATGATACAGAATGTCACAAGAGCTTTGTGAACAATGAGCTGATTGAGATGTTACAAACCATCTGTAGCATTACTCTACAGTTCAGTGGAAGAGTAGATGTAAAATATTTGTAATGTAGAGCAGTAAAAATTAGGCTGTTTTTCATTGAATAAAAAATGTTTTGCTTTCTATTTACTTATGAAAAATAACTTTCTTCCCATCCTTGAAATAGTCAGGAAGCAAAAACTACTGATGCTTCTTTTAAAATTAAAAATATACATTTACTTTTAGATACATGTGTACGTGAATTAGGTAAATAGATATACACAATATATGCACATATACCAACACGTTAGCAAAATTTAAAAAACATTATTTTTAAACTCTTCTTAAAAAATGCTTGTCCTTGTTCAGTGGGATTTATTTGAGGACAAATTAAGTTTTTATGAATACATAAAGTACTACAATCGTGGATGCTATGCCCTGCTGAATTTTCTTTCTGTCATTGTGACAGATTTTCTGTTCATGGTCCTTCCTTTAGGGGCATGCTAAAATATCAACAGAAGTGTGCTTTGGGAGACTAACATTTAGGGAGAGTAGCACTGAAGATATACCCAGGAGCTCACTCAGGGTAAATATCAATAGTTGTATTTAATTATATATTTAGTCTAATGATAGATGTCATGGTAGTTTTAAACAGCTTCTCTAAAATGCTGATTAATGAATGAAACTAGCAAAGTGTTTTCTGTGGGAGACTTGTCTGGTAATCTAATGAGTGGAAGAAACCATTTTCATTTACTGGATAGTTGTGAATGATATTGTTTAGTACGTATTGCAATATTTCAAATTTATCTCATTTTTATTTTATTCTACCTGTCATCTGATGAAGAAATCACTATCATTAATTTCCAGATAGCCATGAAGCCAAGATCTTGTCTGATGTGATACCAGATATCAATCAATTCTGAATCATCCTGTTATGGATTAGAGCTTGTTTAGTTAAAATGGTTTATGTTTGTATAACCACAAATGAGAGAATTGGTATACAAGATTTTGTTTTCATGTGAAATAACCTTAGCTGACCTGGGGAGATGTGACTTCTTCATGCGTCTACAGAGCGCAGAGATTAAAGTGTATGCTTGTCGCTAGCGCAAATTCAAACTTCTTAGCCTGTACTTTCATCTACATATCTGGCTGCTTTGCTAATCTGAAAAATCTTCATTTGGTTAATTAGGTCCCTTGGGAGTATTCTACTGGAAAATACGCAACATTTAAATGTATTAATGTGTGATGTTTACTGTTTCTGTGTGCTAAAACCATATTAAGGCTTCTAAATTTATGCATAGGGGGTATGAATTTTGGAATTACTTGGCCTCTGATTTTGTTCATTAATATTTATGAGAAAGAGAGGCCTTAGGAACATGTTCAGAAAATGCACTGATTAGATTTTACTGCATCTACAAAGGTAATTTAATTCTCCAAAGAAAATATTTTTGGAAAATTCATCAGTAGCAGACGTGGGAGTGGCCCATAATCTCAGATATAAGAGAATTCCCAATATACATAGTGCCCTAAGTAGTCTCGTTCTACTACTGGTGGAATGAAGTGTAACTGGAATAGAGATCTGTGCATGTGAGTGTACATGTCTTGTTTCCCAAAGCTTAAGAAAATGCATCAAATCCCCACCAGGTAACTCCAGCATTGGATGATCTGGCTTGCTCAAAGTTTCAGCAGACCAAAAGCTGTAGTTGTGCTTTCTTATGTGACTGTCCTCAGAATTAATTCTCCTTGGCAGTTCACTAAAACCCATTGCTCCTGCATTGCCTAGGTGCAAGACTCTCTATTTTTCAGGGTGTTGAACTGATCTTGCTTGTTTTTCACTTCTTTTGTTCAAATGAACTGGATTAAACCACAATCCTTTTGTAACTATAAACACAGTTTTAACAGTCTTCATAGGAAATAATTATTTTTTTCCTTCATTTCTGTTAGCCTGTTCAAAGGACTCCTTGATCATCACAAACTGGAACTGTGTCTCTCATATAAAATAGTCTAAGTATATTTTTAAAATATTTTTGAACATCATTTCCTAGATTCAGTGTCAAGCTTTCTTTCCCATGCATTCATTATTTCACATAAATCCTGTGCTTGCTAAAGGAGGGTTTTAAAAGAAGCACAGTAATAGCTAGAATGTAATTCTTATTCTAAACTGATCTTGGTGGATCTGTAAGTGATGAATGGATTGGTTTTGTGAGCAAATGAAGATAAATAGCTTGAAAATGGTGACATAATTTTAGGGACTATTGATTTTTTAAAATATCTCAAACAGAGGTGATAGAATAATGGGTATCTAATTTACCAGTAATGCTGTACCAGTGTTATTTCAGAATATCTGCTATTTTAATATTTAACAATAGAAAAACTTAACTAACATGTAACTTAAAATATTCTGCTAAAACTAGAAATCAGATAACATCAGAGAGTACTGAGTAACTTATGTCTTCCAAATATTCTAAGTTTGGTGCTAATTACAAGATTTCTTTGAAATTTCTCAAAGGCTTCACATCTATTTTGGCTTGAATTTCTTGCTTGTTTTGTGTAAGATCTGTGTTGTGTGGGGGTTTTTTGTCAATTCTTTCTTCTTGACATCCATTGCTTTACATTTATTTACCTTAAGAAGTTTTTATAACTGGAGGATATGTGAAATTGGAGGAACCCAAATTTCACTTTCCCTTTATACAAATGTTGATAATTAATAGAGATATTAAGGGGTATTGCAGTAACAGATGGTTTCTGATTCATGGTGATGTAGTTACAGGTGAAGTCCGGTTTCCATACTGTATTTAAAGGCAGAATTCTGTCTTTATAATCTATTAGCAGATGTAAATTATTTGTTGTTTCAATTTGTAAATTGAATTAAATGAAAATCAGAGCTTAAAAATTGTTTTGAATGATGAGTTTTCAAGTCAGTAGCTTTTAAACCGAAGTAATTAATTTTAATATACGACTAACACTGAAATGTTTATTACAGAAAACTTTTCAATTCAAGTTTTTGATTTATACTCTAAGCATAATTTTGAAGATATGCAATTGTGGATCCCCATTTTTCATAATGAGTGAACAGAGGTCAGTCTTGTTTGGTCTGTCAGCTCAGCTTTTTCTGAAACACTTGGAAACTGGTGCATTTTTGTTTTCAAGTATTATTAACTCAGATATTATGCTCTGCCATTCACTGAGTGGTGTGAAAATAGAAAGAGTACACATATGATAATACATTCTGCAGTAGGAAATAAGTAGGTAACTATTGAAGCTCTAAATTTTTTTTATTGTGATTAAAAATCAGCACCCTGCTTCCACTACACTGTGGACAATAAGATTTCTGTACCTTAGGGGTTTGGATTTTCCATTTCAATTATATAAATAGATAAACTGTTGAGATCATGCGTCGATACAGTTAGCCCCCATTACTCGCGGGCTGTTGGGTCTGGTCCTCCTCCTGCAAGTTGTGAAATCCATAAAGATAATGAACCCACTGCGTAGTCGAGTACGCCACACCTGTGGCCATGCCCCCTCCCCATATAAGGTCTGGAGGAGGGTCCTGAGAGTGGGGCTTGTCTCAGTTGTCTGGCTGTGTTACGCCAAGCCGGGCGTGGGGCCGGCCCATGGCATGGGGCGGGTGTGGGGCACGGGACCGGCGAGGGGCTGGCACGGCCCCTGGCACACAATGGGACACACACAATGGCAGCCCCGTCACCCCATCTTGTAGCCCAGCGGAGGACAATTCCAGCCATGCACAACCACACATTTACACTAAACGCATCCCTGGCGTGCCGTGCTGGCTCCCAGCTGGGACCAGTTTACATATTCGTGAGCAGACGGAGCCCGCCGTGCTAGCCCTGTGAGTGGTGGCGGGGGGCAGGGCCAGCTGTGCTTGCAGTGCGAGCGGCGAGACCAGGGGCCAGGCCAACTGGGGTCCCGGTATGTTCTGAGCATGCGCCGAGGTTGCACAGCTCGTGGAAAAATCGGCCGCAAATACTGAAGCTCGCAAATAGCGGACTGCAAATACGTGGGGGCTCACTCTATTCCAGTTTATTTTCCTATGGGTCTGAAAATGAGGGAGCATATGCTTTCCTCATGTCAAGGAAGAAACTAGCTGGTTTTGGTGTCAGGATTTAAGAATATGTATTTGTATCAAATTAGAGATTGGCAGGAGTAGAGTCCAGGACTCTTAACTTCTGATTCTGTGTTATAAACTATAGATAATCTCAGCAATATATGACATTACTTAAATTTATGCTTCTGTAAATAAATACATAACCAAAGAAGATGGAGAGTTTTTGTATTTCAAGGGAAAGCGAGTATAAGATTGGAAGAAATAAATGGTAGAAGCTGTACATAAAATTTAAATAGATGGATTGTGTTGAAAAAATACAGAAACTTTGTTCCCTTGAAGTTTCCAGGATCTCAGGTTGTCATGGTTGCCATGTTTTAAAGTGGTGGGTAGGCACTAGTAAACATGATAATATTTTTTCAGTAAGAGAAAATGAACTGAAATAAGAACGTGAAGAATATCCTTTTTCTAGGATATAAAGTATAATCCCTAGGATATACCTAAATTAAACAATTTAATTAAATCTGTGGTCTTGATTCTAATGCCTTGCCCAGGTGTAGAACTTTTGAAAGGGATTTGAGTTACTGTGCTCTAAAAGTTCAGTAAATTGAACCAAGATTGGACAGCTGATTGGCGGTATTCAGCGTAAATAAATGATGGAACTCAGCATTTGTTCAAAATATTAAATCAGACATTTTGTTCCATGTAAGAATAAAACATCTTTATGAAACACAAGCACACAGCCTGTTCTCTCTGTAGAAGTTAATTTTAAAAACTGTAAAAATAATAAGTCCTTCATGATTAACTATCATTTCCATTGCAAAGCCTGCCCTTTTTTCTTGATTTTGCAAACTCCAAAATGTATCCAAAATATTAAGTGTAGCTGCTGCTACTCCTCCTGGCTCCAGGAAGCATCTAGTTTTGGTTGCTTTTCCAATGTTTTTTGTTAAAAACGCAAATGAAAGAGAAAAGAAGGGAAGGGAAGGGAANAAGAAAGAAAGAAAGAAAGAAAGAAAGAAAGAAAGAAAGAAAGAAAGAAAGAAAGAAAGAAAGAAAGAAAGAAAGAAAGAAAGAAAGAAAGAAAGAGGAAGTTGGCATTTTTAATGGTTCATTGTACAGGTAAATATGAGTGGAATTTCATGTCCTAATGAAAAAGGACTTTCCAAGCCTCAAGGCATTTTTCCTACTGAATTTCAAAGTCACTTAGAATGCAGCAGATATATCAGGCTTAAGAAAAGGTTAGCAGGTTTCTTTGCAGTGAAGATTATTGTGGAACTATAAGCCTAGATGTAGGAGCTGGTACTAGGGATCTCCCTTCATGCAGTAATGTATTATTCCATATTTCTAGTTTCATTTTGGTGAGGATTTGCACTCCCTGAGTGTAAGAGACTCACTTGCCATTTAAAACTAAAGCAATGGGGTTTGGGAGTGTGTTTAGTAACTTTACTATGCTTTTATTGTACTATTTTCTGCAGTGTGAAGAGGAATGTCTTTGAAAGGCAACTGTTTACTTCAGACTTTTGTGATCCTAAGTATTAAATTTGTGGTTTATATATATCTACTTATGTAAAAACATTGCACATCCATAATGCTTAGGTTGTGTAAGTGCTCTTATCTTTAAAAGTATTAGTTCTATAATGACACCATTACTTGAGTATGATTCTTGTATTATCTTTCCAAATCTGCGGCAGAGTTTCTCATAGAGCAGCAGACTTATTTTTTGTGATTAGAACAGTGTTTATAAAGTTTATTGTTAGTTCTGTCTAGTCTGGTTGCTAGAATAGAAAAAAAAATAGGTATTTACGTTAGTTTTCAATTTAATCCTTGATTATTTCTTCTTCCTTTTGTTTTTAATAACAATCTTATAACAAATTATGTTCATAAATGTAGTGAAGTAAGAATTTTTTCCAATTACCTTCCCTTGCAACCTAAACTCTGTAGTTCATGGGTTAGTTTGTAATTGTTCCAAAATCTTGCAGCATTTACTGAGCTTTCAGTTGTTCACACACTTTGTGCTTTGTGAATATTCCAGTTTAAGTAGATACCCCTCCCATTTTCATCTGTATAGTTTATGTATAACTGAGTTTTGAATTTATCTACCTTAATTAGTGGTTTATATATCTTTTTATGAAATTCTGATGAGTTGAACATTTTCATTTTAATCTGTATACCAGTGACTATTGAATAAATGAACTCTTGAACTTCATTGCTCTATTTTCGCTTTTAATTTTTCTTGCTGTGTAATCAGCACTGTTCCATCTTTGAAATCAGAACAAAGAAACCTGAAATGTGTAATACATGTTTTGTTCCAAACAGCATTTTAAACTGTGTTATTTAAACCAGCAAAAATAACATTCCATCAATTATTGTTCTGTTTAGTCTAGAAAAGAGGAGGCTCGGGGGTGATCTTATCACTGTCTATAACTATTTAAAAGGAGGTTGTAGTCAAGCGTGGGTCAGTCTTTTCTCTCTGGCCATTGGAGACAGAACAACAGGTCATGGTCTTAAGCTCTGGCAAGGGAGGTTTAGACTTGACATTAGGAAAAAGCTTTTAATGGAAAGAGTGATCCAGCATTGGAATGTGTTGCCCAAGGAGGTGGTTGAATCGCCGTCCCTGGAGGTGTTTAAGGGTAGACTGGATGAGGTGTTGAGGGCCATGATATAAACGTTATAGCTGTTAGGTTTTAGTTGGATTATAGGTTGGATGTTATGGCCTTCAAGGTCTTTTCCAACCTTATCAACACTGTGATACGCTGTGATACTGTGACTCTTCAGTTTCTGTGAATCTGGAAAGAAACTTGCATGCTAGGAAGTTAGCCTTTTGGAAGTTAGCAGGTTTCCCCTTGTGTCCACTATCTTGTCTTATCAGAGGTCTGGTCAGGCTTGTGCCTGGAAGTACAATTATGACAACAGTCCTGATGCCCTCAAGCAAGAATAGNTATATTTTATATATATATATATAATATATAAATAGTTATATTTTAGTTTCCTGACCAAGTGGAAGTAGCTGTCATTCTAGTTTCTGTGTCCACAGACTTTTGCTAAAACAAATGAGAAATCTGCTTCTACAGAGCCTCAGTAATGATTTTTTTAAGCAATATTTAAGGGAAAGGCGATAAAAGTTCTTTAATTCCAGCTTTAAAGTTTGGATATCCCCNTACGTTAGTTTTCAATTTAATCCTTGATTATTTCTTCTTCCTTTTGTTTTTAATAACAATCTTATAACAAATTATGTTCATAAATGTAGTGAAGTAAGAATTTTTTCCAATTACCTTCCCTTGCAACCTAAACTCTGTAGTTCATGGGTTAGTTTGTAATTGTTCCAAAATCTTGCAGCATTTACTGAGCTTTCAGTTGTTCACACACTTTGTGCTTTGTGAATATTCCAGTTTAAGTAGATACCCCTCCCATTTTCATCTGTATAGTTTATGTATAACTGAGTTTTGAATTTATCTACCTTAATTAGTGGTTTATATATCTTTTTATGAAATTCTGATGAGTTGAACATTTTCATTTTAATCTGTATACCAGTGACTATTGAATAAATGAACTCTTGAACTTCATTGCTCTATTTTCGCTTTTAATTTTTCTTGCTGTGTAATCAGCACTGTTCCATCTTTGAAATCAGAACAAAGAAACCTGAAATGTGTAATACATGTTTTGTTCCAAACAGCATTTTAAACTGTGTTATTTAAACCAGCAAAAATAACATTCCATCAATTATTGTTCTGTTTAGTCTAGAAAAGAGGAGGCTCGGGGGTGATCTTATCACTGTCTATAACTATTTAAAAGGAGGTTGTAGTCAAGCGTGGGTCAGTCTTTTCTCTCTGGCCATTGGAGACAGAACAACAGGTCATGGTCTTAAGCTCTGGCAAGGGAGGTTTAGACTTGACATTAGGAAAAAGCTTTTAATGGAAAGAGTGATCCAGCATTGGAATGTGTTGCCCAAGGAGGTGGTTGAATCGCCGTCCCTGGAGGTGTTTAAGGGTAGACTGGATGAGGTGTTGAGGGCCATGATATAAACGTTATAGCTGTTAGGTTTTAGTTGGATTATAGGTTGGATGTTATGGCCTTCAAGGTCTTTTCCAACCTTATCAACACTGTGATACGCTGTGATACTGTGACTCTTCAGTTTCTGTGAATCTGGAAAGAAACTTGCATGCTAGGAAGTTAGCCTTTTGGAAGTTAGCAGGTTTCCCCTTGTGTCCACTATCTTGTCTTATCAGAGGTCTGGTCAGGCTTGTGCCTGGAAGTACAATTATGACAACAGTCCTGATGCCCTCAAGCAAGAATAGGTATGATTACAGGATGAGGACCTTAGTATAGTTGTCTACCCTTTTTCTTGTGTAAGGACACATAATATATTAATAATGGTCCCCTCCCACTAGTAGTACCTTTCATCATCTTATGAATTATGTGGGATCATGACTGTATCAAGAAGTAAGAATAATTATAAAATAGCACAATGTACTTCAGAATTTTTTAATAGAAAACTACTTCTGGTGCTAAAAACTGGAGAGAGTGATTCCTGATGATATAGGTAATTTGAAGAAAACCTCTTTTGCTTCTAGCAAGGGTTATTGAAGTTTGTGTATGTTTAAAGGATTTGAAAATTATATGTGCCTCCTAAGGTACTCATTAGGAAATTATTGTTAGTGAATAATATACATCATCAGGTGCTACCAAGCAAGTAATTTTTCATCCAAATACGTTTATTTGGGTAATCGAGTTTCGCATTTATCACAAACTCCAAATAGAGTGTGGTGCACATATTACTTACACCTTTTTCACAAAAACTAAAAAAATAAGACTGCTCTTATCTTCCTTATTAGCGTAGTTTTATCTAACTTAAAATAAAAACCTGGTTTCTGAGAAACTTTTATTTTTACTTACCTTATGTTTTTGCCACAAAGATGGTTTTGTTAGTGTATGGCTGTGTATGGTTAGTGTATGGCTGAGCTNTTTTAGCATTTCTGTAAGTGTAAATTTGTTCAATAAATTCTGTTTTCAAAGAAGCTTATATGTGTTGAACAGCTGTGATGTTGTGGTGTTGGTATGCTAGAACTAGACCTTTTGATGTAATGCATGTGATGTTGGGAATCTTTGTAAAATTTATATGTACTTTTCTGTATAAAAAATATTCAGTTGTAATTTCTATGTAAAAAATAAAAGCAAAGTATGTAAATAAATGAAAATGAGTGGATGGCTCAGGTTTATATAAATTATGACACTTGGAAAACACTGAATGTTACTAGTGAGCAGCCATCTCTCTTTGGAAATAATGAGTATCACTGTAGAGATAATATAATTTACTCCAATCTTCAGAAAGAAAGGAAAAAAAAGCTGTTCCCGTTAGCCATACTCTCTAGTTCCCTGCTTACAGATAGGTATATCAGCACTTGTGGACTTTTTTCCTCTTGAAAGTATGTTTTGTTAACAAGACAGAAACAGACTCATGAGGTTTTCCATAAAGTTAAAAGCTACTGAAATTAGTGTGAGTTAAGCCTGAGTAAACTTTGCTGTATTTAAACTAATGTATGAATAGTAATTTTTATCTCATTGTTGTGATGACAAAATGTCTAGATCAAGCTGATAGCCATCTTAAGGCCACTTATCATATTCAGTGTAATTTAATCAGTCATTTACTAAAACTCTCAACTTTCAGAGTTCAAATAATAGCACCTAAAAATGGTTTAAACAGCCTGAGCGGCAAAAGCATGTGGGACATAGTGAATTTCATCTTCAAAAATGTTTATGCTTAGAGGTTCTTAAGTACAATTTTGGCAGCTTGTTACCAACTCCACACAGTATTGTTATTTTTGTTTTCACAGTTGGCTTTTGTTTTAAATATAAGGAGGGTCGTAAGGAACTTCAGCTCGTTTTCTACTCTCGGCTAACAAATGATAAGCAGTATAAGGGTTGAGTTGGTGTTGGGGGTGCATTGATGGTAAATTGTTGAGGATGTATTTCCAAAACCATTCACTGCAAATTTTGTCTAAACTTTCAGAAATTTCGGTCATGTTGAGATGTGGAAAGGGTTAATTGAATGTACCCAAGCAACCTGACTAATATTAGTACTTCTAGGTTCAGTAGAGCTGTAAAAACCGTGTAGCATTTAGGGTTTTTGACTGTTCCTGCCCTGGTATTAGTATATATCCAGGACATAATAGGAGTTGTTTAAGCAGTATCTTTGGATTTACTATACTTTGAATACAACTAGTATGATTAACTTCAGAACCTTGGTTTCTAATTAGAGAAGCTAGCTACATTTGGAGCCAGAAGCAGCAAAATATTTTTGCTTCTTTTTAGATATTTTTATTGCCATCAGTTGTATTAAGGATGACCCAAACAAACAAGAACTGATGTAGAAACAGTCTTCAGCTCTTTGTTACCTATTTTTACTCTAATTTCTCTATTTAGCTTTTAATTGTGTGATAGGTTATATGTGTAATGGTGTTGGTTACAATTGATTTCCAGATACCTGTGTGTGGTTACATAGGAACAATTTGTCTGTTTGTTGTTTATTTTCCAGAGCTGTTCAGATGTGACACCAGAAAACTAATGGTGCAACTCACATCCTAAGTTCAATAGATTGTGGCATACTGAGTTCTTTTTTAGGGATATGTCATAGCTGTGTAGGAGGTGGAGAAATGTTTCTTCACTTCTGCCATAGTATCATCAATGTCTCGCACAGTGGCTTTAATAAGATGACAGCTTGGTGAGTTCTGAGTACCTCCATTTGGTTATTGGGTTGAATTTTCATCCCTATGAAGGCTCTTTTTTTCTTTTTTTTCCCCTCTCCTTTTTTTCTTGTAGGTAACATGAAAGTTACACTGTTTTGGACTCTACTGTCTACTGCCATGGAAATAGAAAAGTGTCTTTAATGGACAACTACTGAAATACCAGTATTATGTATTACTTTTGTATCCTTTGTATCCCTTGTAGAGAATATTTTCGTGAATTGGACCTTGGTTTTTCTGTACACTAAATGCACTCCGATTTTCTACATTTTGAGTATGAGCCTAGTTATGATTATTATTCTCTCTTTTTAGGGAGAATTTTAGGAACAATTCTGAGGTAGTTCATCAGTTTAGCTAATTCTGAATAATGTTAGGTCATCTGTTTATATACTTGTATCTAAGCTCCTGTTTCAGGGGAAGATGAGAAAATTGAATAGATTTTTTTATTTGGGGTCATTCAGATTCTGTACTTGGAGCAAGATAGACATTTTCCTATTTGTGTTTCTACAGAATAAGGAGAAATATGAGTTTCAATAGCTCTGAAAGCCCTTTGCCACCACCTTTACCTGTAAACTTCAGCAGAAATGCTTTTGAAAGGGAACAGGATTGTTTTCCAACCTTTCCAACCTGCAGTTGTGCAGTCCTGCCATTTGGAATCAGGGGTTTATGCTGCCATCCTTCTTCATTGAGAATATAAGGCTGCAATAAGGCCAGCCATGAGGATGTTGCTCAGTCATTACAGTAAGAAAACCAGCACTGGATCTCACCTCTTGCTCCAATAGGAGCAGTGAAACAGATATCATAGTGCTTATGTGCCACTTGGGTAACCATGTGTCTGCAAATTAAATTAGGAAAAAAAAAAAAACAGGAAGGAAAAAAGAAGTTCTTTGACTATCCTAGCAACAGAATCCATCTGTGGATACATAGCACATGTAGATCGGTTATGATATTAGCTGCTAGGGTTGCTCAGGGTATTTATGTGACTGCCACAGCAAGAAGGCAAGTTGGCAATATTGCTTCCACTCTTGAGGAGAAGAATACGACTCTCTAATGTAGACAAGGCCATAGTTATCCATATCTGTGCTGTGGTAAAGCTTAGACCACTGGAAGGCATGATGCCTTAGGCCTGCATCTTGAGACCATTAAAACCCCAAAAATAGAGCAGTAGTGGTTTGTAGTCTGCTCCCTAAGCAGCTCATAACAGAAGGACAAAGCAGTGCATTAGAAACTAATCTGGCTGCTTAAAAGCTTCAGCTTGAAAATCAGGATAGTAGTAATATCAACAACTTATTAAACAAAGCTGTTCAGAATATGTCTGTACTGTCATCTGGGAAAACAAACCAACATTTAGGGTTGAGGAGTTTTTCGCTGTGAAGCATGCCATATTTTCTCTTTTGTCAGAACAGCATTTCCAGTTGAAGCGTGTTTTGACAGACACATCCTGACTTCCCATATTGGTAAGACACCTGATTACCCAAGTAGGGGGATGGAATGGAGGGGAAGTTCAAAGAAATTAGTTACACATTCCTTGTTCTGTCTAAGAAACTGTGGAACTGTGGTGGGTATACCAGATTTATTCAAAGAGTATTGTTACATGAATTATTCAGGTTTTAACTTTTATCTAATTGGTTTTGTAATATCTTATATCTGCCATGATCCTGCAGTTTCATGCATTAAAACACAACCAAGGGGAGTAACAGCTGGTTTGCGACAACCAACTACCTGACAGTATTTCAGTCAGTGGAGTAGAGCTGACATCAAAATCATGCTGTACTATGCGTGAAGTTCAGGCCTGTTCCTGTATCGCCAGTGCATTTCACTGAGCTTATTTTTCTTAATGCTTTATACTACTTAAATAGGCAGACAGCTGGAATTAATTTGTACTCTCTAAAAGGAAAATAAAACATATCTACAGTTGGTTCTGGGTCAACAAGTTTGGGTTTGGAACCTGCTGATAACAACCAACTTTCATACAGGTTTTGGTGAACAAAACTGGAGATTTTGATTCCATTTTACTCATTGCAGTATGTGCAGAAGTTAAACAAATACCCCAAGACTGAGTTTTTCATTTTAGCAGATGAAGCTGCAGAACTTGCTCCTCATTTTGAGTTCTCCAGTCAAACTAGCAAGCAAGACTGTGGCACCAGACAATAAGCCCAAGATATATGTAGCCTATAGTAGATATATGAGTCAAAAATACATCCACCTTTATGTCCTTGTTCACTTTGAATACAATGGAAGATATCTCTGGATTATTAGAAATAAATGCTGAAAGGTTTAATTTGAATGGGAGCTTTAAAAAAACCAGCAAAATCCCCCCAAAAGCCACCCAACAAAAAATACAATAAGAATTGAGCTATTATTTGTCTCATAGAGAATCTGAATCGATCTAAAATATCTATAATTAAAATTGTTTTGTTGGTGGAAGTTTTACTTGCTGCCTACTAAAATGAGTCATGTTTGGCATCCAGATGGGTTTTGGTCTTGTAGTCTAGGTCTTCTAGGTCTAAGAATGCATTCTAATGCTATCTAGGCCTTCTAGATAGCATTCTTAGAGGAGCTGCTCTATCAGCTTGTCATGTAGGCAAATCTGCTAGACTTTAGATATGGAAGCATGGCCATGTCTTAGATTTAGCATCAAGAGCTGTGTAAGTCAGAAAGTTCGTCTCTATTCTAAGGAAGCAGAGTTAAGGCGGGCCCCTGTTTAGCAGACTAAGTTAAGAGTGTGGTTTAAGAAATAGCTTTGTTTATCTAAGCTTTGCTTTTAGCAGCTGAACATAAGCTTTGTAAGGGTTTGTGTTTTCCCATGGTGACAAAGGAGTGATGACAGTGGTAAGTCACCTGGGATAGAGAGGGTAGAAAGTAGAAAAGTGTGTGCTCTAATTTTGAGATTGTCTATTGCTGTTGTAGCAGTAATGAAACTGTACCTAATGAATAAGAGATCTGGGTAATTTATTTTGTGACTTGTTCAATTAACCTTCAGTTGTGCTCTGTTCAGTTGCATTTTGCTTTATTTTTCATGCTTGCCGCTATAATTGTATTAAAAAAAACCCCAAAAGGTGAAATAGTTCCTTAGAACTGTGTGTCATCATCACAGAAAGGAGGAAAGAATTAACCAAATATTTGATGGTGAGCAAGTAAAGTGAAATTGTCAAATGTGATGCTTCTTTGGAGGAACAACTAGTTTGGTGGGTTTTCTTTCTGACCTTCTGGTAGAGGTTGTTGGACTGATATTTTGAATTTTCCTGGTCTGTCAGGTTTGGCCAAATGCCAAGCTTCCATCCAAACAGGATAATTGTGTTGAAATTTCTGCTGGAAAAGTGCCTTAAGACTCGAGATTATTATTTTTCTTCTTAAACCTCAGGGTATAACAAGCAGTTCTGTAGCTTGAGCACTTTCCTATCATGTGGACATTTCAGGTCTTGAATTCCTACTCGCTTTGATGCAGACGAAAAGCCTTTAACCTGAATCTGCATTGAATGGCACTTTACTAGTTATTCCTCTGAGAGTAAGCCTGGTAAAGATTTTCCTTGATTTTTCTTGAAGTAACATTCGTTCTTTGCTTTGTCCTGAAAATGTATTTCACAACTGGAACGTTATTTTCTGCCTAGGTCTGCCTGGAAAGCTTTTTTGAAATACACTGTCATAGTCAGATAGGATGTGATTGATGTTTATTGCCAATGCCAGGCCATTATCAGAGAAGGTTTGGTGGTGTGGAGGGATGGTAGTTGTAGGATAGTTGCAGAGTTAGAGATTCATTCTTAGTTGATGAGGTCAAAAAATGTTTACTGCAGAGCACAGGAGAATCTGCATTTCAGCATGTGGTTTTGAATATTTGCTAGAAAGATCATCAAAGCAAAAAAGAATCATGTCAATATCTTAGAAGCGTTCTTCTGTTAAAAATGTCATAAATTTGAGGTTGGCTTTATCCATTTTCTCACACCCATATGGTGATTTTAGACACCAGCTGACTAGTTTAATGTACACTATTGTTACCTGTGAACTTTGATTGGGAGCTGTATCTTTATGCAATATACCTTTTGTTGTTGAAGAATCTCGTAAACTTGTTTATTCAAGGGACTGCATAAGACTGATACCAAGTAGGGCAGGAAAGTAATTTATCTTCTGGAATGATGTGGGTGAGTGTCATGAAAGCAGAGAATCTGTTCTTCTTCAGGTGTGTCTTTCAGGGAAGGTTTAACTATTACCATGTGTTTCTGTAGACTTCTGACTTTAACGTAGTGATTTCTTTGGAGAGAAACAGAGTTACTGAGCACAATTTCTTGTCCCTAGAAGGAAATAGTTCCTGTTAAGTCCAGTTTTGCAAAAGTTCTGCCTTCAAGACAACATTTGAAAGGATTTCCATATTGGCTAGATTCAGATGACTCAAAGACAACATTTCTCAGAGAAGTTTCATTGCAATCATCTGTTACATCATTGATTGATTGTTGTGGTCATTTACCATTGAATCGGAATGTTTTTCCGGGATATTTTGATGTTCCAGGGAAAGCAGTATGTTTTCCAGCCAGTGGCCATGGAGATACTCAGGACCCTTGGGATGAGGTTCGCTTAATTAAATCAAAATTCTTGCTATGAAGATACCAAAACTTGGGCAATTAAGAGGTTCATATTTTGACTGAAAGACAATTAACAAAGGTATTTGTTTCTAAGCAGTAATTCATGACATTCTGAAATAGGTGGGTCCACGAGCTGTAAAGAGAGCCAAGGAGAAGTGCATCTGATGTGTGCTCTGGAAGTCTTAATGACTCTAGTCATAGACTCCAGAAGTAGGTTGGTTCTGATTCCTGACATGCAGCATGGCAGACCTGAGGAAAGCTGAGACCCACAATAGTACTGTGGATCCTCAAACAAAGCTATCTGCCTCCCAGTTTCCAGTGCCTGGACAGGCAGCAGGCTGCCTGGCATTGCTGTGAGCCTGAACCTTAGTGAGCCTCAGATCACAGTGCGACCTGTCCGGGGATACACTACCACACCCTTGCACTGCTGTGGCATGTCAGCTTCCCAGAGCCTGTCACTCTCAGCAAGGCCAAGGGGAAAACTGGATTCTTCTTCCATAGAGAACTCAGATTTCTGAAGAACAAAGAGTGTTCTAGGATTCAATAAGTATATTCTGTACTCTAAAATTTCCTACCATTTACCTGCTGTTTTCTCCATTCCATTTTATTGATCCAAAACATTCTGATTATCTTGATTATCAATATCATCACTAAGATTTATTGTCTTTTATCATTCCTGGAGTATAGAAATTTCTGTGAAAGAAACGTGAAATATTTAGTAATGCTGGTGCCCCATCAATATGTAAAGTATTTTCCATAGTAATTTATGGTTTATTCAGCTTTAAATTTAGGTTGCCCAGAGTTGTGGATGCTTCATCCCTGGAAGTGTTCAAGGCCAGATTGGATGAGGCTTTGAGTAACCTGGTCTAGTGGAATGTGTCCCTGCCCAGGCCAGGGGGATTGAAACCTGATGGTCTTTAAGGTCCTTTCTAACCAAGCCATTCTACAATTCTATGAAATATCTCAGTACTTTAGGACAAGTCTTAGAGCTATTTACAGCTTACACACACTGCCATTAAAATACTTTGTGACTTTTCAAAGGAGGTAATTCCACTGAGAAATTATTTATTCTGAACAATACATGTGCAGTAGTTAACATGAACTGACCAAAATACAGTTTTTAAAGCAGATTATTTTATTTGCTATTGTTTGGAAACTGTTGACAAGGGTTTCTTTTTATTTTTTCTCCATTCCAGTTGCATTCATCAGCAGATGACATTCTGCTACACAGATAGGAGGCTTCTAATATGTGATGTCTATTTGCACTGACATCTTTTTATTTTATTAACAGTGGCAATCCTTTTCCCCTTCACTGCCCCCACTTACAATTCCTTTCTTAAAATCCTTCCATTTGCCTCAGCAGTGGGATTAATACTATTTTACAGAAACAAAAATACTCAATTAATTTATAACTCAGAGCCTCTGACATGTTTGCAAATAACTGTTTCTTCTATCCAGTTATTAATTTTGTCTTTTCCAGTCATATTAAGTCCTTCTGTATAGCCTGGCAGAGGCATCTGTATCGAGGACTAGGATGCAGAAAATTGGATTTTTAGTGCTGCTTTGGACAAACTTTCCATCGTCTTAGTGCTTCTATTATGCTGTCTGTAAAGTGAGGATGATGCTGATCTCTTGTGTTTAGGTTCAGCCTGGAAATCTGCTGACAGCAGGGTTTTTTTACTGTGACTTTACACTGTGAGGCCAGTGCTTATCCTCCTACAGAAACATGCCACAGTGGCATGGACCAGCTCAGTCCTCTCTGAAGTGGAGCCTGACCCATATTCCTCTCCTGACCTCTGAGGTTTGCCCACAGGGCCATCCCACCTTCTTCACACTGCTCGAGTCTCAGTGTAGCATATTCACTAGAGTCTACAGAATGTTGTAATCAATAGGACACATTAAAAAATTAGCAGTTATGTATTGGATCTGTCTGAGCCCATAGCAGCCCTTGCAATGCTGTGCTGTAGAAGGGTGTTGATAACACACAGGTGTTTTGACTACAGCCGGGCACACATGGGGACTGTAATGTCCCTTCTCCCCATCTGAGGACAAGAT
This sequence comes from Pitta sordida, assembly GCA_013390025.1. Lineage (NCBI taxonomy): Eukaryota > Metazoa > Chordata > Aves > Passeriformes > Pittidae > Pitta > Pitta sordida. The sequence continues at coordinate 6,499 of WEKX01010622.1, read as the reverse complement.
TCTGAGAGGGGACATGAGCAGGCCAGCTGACCCAGACTGACCAAACAGATATTCCATACCATATGACATCAGCTCAGATATAAAAGCTGAGGAAGGGAGCAGGAAGTATGGGGGAGGCGGGAGGGGGGCATGCATTGTTTCCAATGGCTGCCTTCTGAAGACCATCACATGTGTAGGAGCCCAATGTGGATGGACAACTGCTACTGATGGGAAGTAGGGATTAGTTGTTTTGCTTTGCTTCTGTGCTTTGCTGTGCTTTATTTTGCATATATTAAACTGCCTTACCCCAACCCACACTTTGTATATCATCTTATTTTTCCTGACTGAGTGACCATTCGGGCCCTTGGCACTCAGGCAGGGTAAACTTGCTACAAGATACTACAAGGTTTTTAACCTAAATATGATGGACGCACTTTGTCTTTGTTTTGAACTTGAATAATAATGTCAAAGAATAACTGTATAACTTTTAAATATGTATATCAAAATATTCAAAACTAACTATGTTCTAAAACTAAAAAATGCAAAGTAAAAATGCAGAGGCAACTTGTAATGCAGCTTTGGGCAGAAATTAAAAGTTACCTTTGTTTTATTTGCATTAAAGCTGGACATATGGGGATTTCAGGAGGCAGCCAGGGAAATTCAATGGAAGACACTTGTCCTCTCTTAGTGCATGATACTTTCCGAATAAGAGGCTCTAGATTCTGCTCTTACGAGAATCTGAAACTGGTGGTAATGCTCTGCTTCCTCGGTGTCTCTGTGTTTCCAAGTACAGAAATATTTCTATGACAAATTCTTTGGATTTTGTGTCCTTTCATGTATGTGTATCAGAACTAGGCTGGAACCAGAAGCCACAGAATTGATTCCATTCACTCCAGTGGAAAAGATTTATTTGCATCTGCTTTAGATAGGTTATTTGGTAGGACAGGACTATGTTTAAAAGGTACTTTTCTTTGAAAACATGTTGATTCTAAATGTAGAACTCAAAGTAACAAAAGTCTTCACAGACATATTAGTTTAACCAAGGGAAAATGTGTGAACGTGAAAGCAGTCTAGTGAGACTTCTGTTTTCAGATAGACATTTCAGAATTTTGAATTTCTTTTTCCAGTTTTGAAACAAATCTATTTCAAGTTGTCTGACAGTTTAATTTTAATATTAATACTGTATTATAAAACTTCATTCATGTTTGAAAATAAATATTTACTCTTTGACTGAATTAAGTACTTAATTTGTCGGGAAATTGAAGATTTAAACACTGAGTCATTGTTGATTTTGTTCATTCTAATGTGACCAATGTTTTTTTTTCAACTGGCGTTGCTCAATTTAGACCATTAGAGTAGAACAGAAAAGCTTTTAATACACTCAGCTTTGCCTTTCATCTCAAGGTTTCCTTTTATTTTGGTAAATGACAAAAAAACCATGTTTAACTTTGCTCTAAGAGCAAAGATCAGCCATCCTAGTTCCAGGCAGTTACTGGTGCTACAGAGATTCAGATTCAAGTCCTTTTTCATTTGCAAACATCCTGTGTGACACCATGGTTCCTATATTCAGATCATGCAGCTTCAGACTTTGGTCTTCAGCATTGGGTGTCCGGAGTAGTTTATGACCATCCAAAGCGCAAGTCAGGGCACTCCTCTTAGAAACTTCTGAACTGGGTAAGTCAGTTCTTCTCAGTTATGTCAAAAACAGAGAGGGGAAATTTAGGTCAGATGTATGGAAAAAGTTCTTTACTAAGTGAGGCACTGGGTGATGGGAGCAAGTTGCCTAGAGAAGCTGTGGATGACCCATCTCTGGAAGTGTTCAAGGCCAGGTTGGATGAGGCATTGAGCAACTTGGTCTAGTGTAAAGTGTTCCTGCCCATGGCAGGGTGGGGTTGGAACAATATGAACATTAAGGTCTCTTCCAACAAAAACCATTCTAGGATTCTATAATTTTAAGATGGGTTGTCACTATTTCTTTACTTTCTATTGCAACAGGGATGCCCCTGCTGAAAACCCCTCCTGCTGTTGCTTTGCAGTAGAATGTCAAGAGCTGTTACCTTAGGAAGGGGTTGGCCCATCATCTTCAGGCCTTATACTGAAAGCAGAGTTGTTGCTCACCATTGCTCAATGTAATGGCTTGCACTTGCTTTGCTGTCTTGATAAGTTCCTGAGAAACAGCTGAAGTGACACGATGATTGTAAAGCAGCCTATTCCTGGTGGGTTTTTTTCTGGAAAATTCACAGTGAAAAATATGGTTGGTGAGTTTTGTAGCAGCATACAGCTGACAGTGCATTAGTTGGGGTAACGGGAGCTTTTACCTCCTCTTTCCCCTTTTCCTTCTCTTCCTGCTCTGGTAAATTCACACTGCATATAGCTAAAATAATTTATTAGAAACATCAGGTGTCGCCCACTTGGTGAGGCTGCTGTCACAGATATTAGTGAAGAATCTAGTGAAAAATAATCAAGGCCAGTCCTCTTTGTGTGTAGACAAGGGAATTTTGGCTTGGATATCAACTGTATCAAAGGCCTCTGAAAAACAAACAGCACTTCTGCTACACTGTGAGCTTTGTTGAAAATGAAGTAGATTAATTTCGTATAGCTTTCTAAATTACATGTCCATTCAGTTTGTCTATTTGTTTGTCCAGACTGCACATAGGAGCTGGAGAAGCTTGAATTTATGCTCTGATAAAATGTATAGCTGCTAGGTGTTTCAGCTATGGTAAGTTGTTGTCGAAGTGTATGTAAATCTGCACTGGAGATGTGTTATTATACAAATGCATGCATCCTTTCATTGGTAGTATTACAAGCAAAGCACCAGCAACACCTGTGGTTATCGTCCAGAGGAGCAGCCCTCAGATTGCTCGTCATACAACCTGAGCAATTGCACAGGAGTGTTAAAAAATGAAAGCAGGAGAGGCAGCTCAGGCCCCGGGTTTGGAACCTAAAGAAACCCAAAACATTCAGTTGAAGGCTGTCATTAGGACATGATGACAGAGTGAAATTTGCAACTGCTTGTTGCAACTCTTCAGAGTTCTGAGTTTATAGCAGTGTTGTCGCTGCTGCATCACCAGGCACAGGCAGAAATTGCTGTGGAAATCCCAGGAATCATTTTCCTACTTTTCAATCTCTGTAATCTTTCCATTTCTAATAACATTTGTCGGTATAATAAATGTGCAGAAATTGTAAGATATTTAAAGAGGGTTTAATATTAATTCTCAGAAAATGTAATTTTTTCTTTAGGAGCCAGCTGTTGGCCCTTGTGCATTCTGGATGACACAGTAGCACCTCAGTTTTCACAGGGTCTCAGAGGTTACTGCTGCAGTACAAGGAAATAGGTCTGGAGGATAAAATAATTTTTTATTTCTGTTTGAAATGTGAGTTGAGCTTGTATGTTCTGAGAAGAGGTTTTTAGGTCAAGCTTCAAATTGAGTGGTGGAGTGGAAATCCTGGTGTGAAAAAAATCAGCTGCTGATAGTTGAGGATGCTAAGCAAGCCAGTTTAAATTTAGTTGTGCCCATATGGTTACATTTTTGTAGTATAGGTAGGTCTCCTAATACAGTATGAGAACATAAGCAGCTACCTGGGTCTGGCCATAATTCTAGTCTGACCAGAATAGTCTCATTGGGCTGGAGTTGAGTCCTGGGGTGGAAAGACTTGTCCAAAGGGCTGAGAGCACTAGTGTCTCTAGAGTGGGAGCAGGTCTGAAGAGCGTTCTGGGTGGATAATTAAGCCATCTTTGGTGCAGGTAAATAAGTGCATTTTTGGCTTGTCTTTCAGGATGAGCTACCTGTTTCTCCCCATTCCTTCTTGAAGGAGTTAAAGATCACTGTCTTAGGGGAAAGTGTCCATGCCTGGTCAGAGGAATGACATCTGTTGTGTTATTGGAAGGTATCAATGGCAGATCTGGAATTTGCCACATTTAGTATCTTCACACATGTAATTGGGCACCTGTAATAAATTAAGAGATAGTGCCAGACTTGACAAGGAATGATAATGGTGTTAACTCTTTTAGCCAAGCAGACAGTGAAGGGAGGATCCATCATTGCAGAAGTGTTGTGGCCCCTAGCCTTGAGGAATGTGTTTTTGTCTGGAGTTTTTCTTGTCAGTTTTGTATTACACATTTTGAGAGAAAATACACACATTTGGAACAGCCATGGTTCTTCAGTCTGACTCACTGCTCTGCCGAATGTATGTGACGGCTGGATGGCTCATGAAGTTGCTGGTGGCTATGGCTCTATGTGCTGATGTATTTTTGCGTATACAATAAGATGGAATTTTTATCTTCTGTTAACTTCATAGTTAGCCTGAAGAGAATCTGAGTGTTTCAATAAATTTGTGAGGAAGGATATATGTGACTGATGGCATATTTGTTTTATTTGTTTACATTTACAAATCTGTTTTGTTATTAAAGTTAAGATATTATGGGGCAGCGGGGATGAGGGCTGTCTTCTTACGTCCTCTTGAGTGCTCTGCATTGTTGGTGATGCACAGCTGGGAAGCAATACTGGAATGAGAATACAGCAGGTAGGGGGTAAAAGACAAGATGTGAGAAATGGGAAGAAACGCCTGTGAATACGTAAAAAAATTATAGGTGGTAGATGTACAGCCAGTTCGCAATGCTGAGGGAGCTGAGGGAGCTGGACTGGAGGCAAAGATAAAACAAACAGATCATGAAGTCACTGCATAAATGTACTAGGTAGGATACGAGATTTCTTATAAATATCTTACCTTTTATTAAATTTTAACTTTCAGATTATATATTTAAAAGATGTTTGTTCTGGTCTGTGTTCTAATATATTTAGATTTAGAGACTGAAAGCCTCTTAGTGGTTTTGAGGTATTTTTTGGCAGGTCACTGTCAAAGCATGAATCAACTTTGAGCTCCTCTGAAACCTAGCAGATATTTGCAATCTTGTAAGACTTTATGGAATACTTTTACTTTTTTCTTTTGTAGGTGAGGAGTAGGTTTAGCTAATGGTGGAAGTGAAAGGCTGGGCAGTCTCTACTGGGGTAGTCTCTACTGACTGTGTCTCCACTATATCATTGAAAGACTCAGAACTGGAAGATTTACTCCTTATTAGTGAATAATCAAGTTGATCTGAACTGATTCTGCTCATTTTCTCATAGATGCTATGAGTATAGTTCTGCTCATTTTCTGGTTAGTAGCTAAATACCTGGACTGAATAGTCAGATAGTCAGACTGGGATAAATGGTTCAATTTTGTTTAGATTGTTTTGTGTTTGGGGGTTTTTTTCCCCTCTGGGAGTATTA
>WEKX01010619.1:0-12643 GCA_013390025.1 Pitta sordida | reverse complement strand
GAGATGGAATTCTTTCATGTGGATCTCTCACAACTCCTCTTAAGTCCAGAAAGCTTGCAGCAGGTTAAAGAAAAAAAAAGAAGAAGAATGTCACACCAGATGTGTGCACACACTGGACACACAGAAAAAGTATTTCTCAGAATCACCGAGATGGGAAAAACCCTCAAGGATAGAGTCCTCCTTGGACTCCTCCAGGGATGGGGATCCAGATCTCCCTGGGCAGCCCCTGCCAGTGTTTAATCACCATTTCCATGAGGAAATTCCTCCTGGTGTCCCACCTGACCCTCCCCTGGCACAGCCTGAGGCCGTTCCCTCTCCTCCTGTCCCTTGTTCCCTGGGAGCAGAGCCCGACCCCCCCCAGGGAATGGAGAGAATTCCAGGTGCCCCCTGAGCCTCCTTTTCTCCAGGATGAGCCCCCCCAGCTCCCTTTTGCCATAGGCTCTGCTGTCATTGCCCCTCTTGGCCACACTGGCAAGTGCCCTTTCCATGGAGGGAAATCAGAAAACTTCCTGCCCTGACGAGAATTTCCTAACAGAAATCTTCTTGAAATCTTTGCGATTCAGCTGCATATTTTTGTTTAGAACCATTTCAAAAAGCTAAATTTAGTTGTTGTTTGCAAGTATTCCTTCAACAGTTTGCACAAATACTCAAGACTGATTCCCAGACTTCACACTTGGCTTTTTGCTTCGTTTCCTTCTGTGCATTTAACTCTCTGCACCCGTTCCTTCCCACTCCTGACAGAAGATGGAAGTTGAATGACTAAAATAACCCCCTAGGAACATCCTCCAGTACAGCCAAATTTTCAAGGCATTTCAGAGCAACACAGATGCTCCAAGGAGCCCCTCTGGAGCCAGGCTGGGAGAGCTGGGATGTTCACCTGGAGAGGAGAAGGATCCAGGGAGACCTTGGAGCCCCTTCCAGAGCCTAAAGGGGCTCCAGGAGAGCTGGAGAGGGACTGGGGACAAGGGCTGGAGGGACAGGACACATGGAATGGCTTCCCAGGGTTAGATGGCAGATTGGGAAGGAATTCCTGGCTGGGCTGGAATTCCCAGAGAAGCTGTGGCTGCCCCTGGATCCCTGGCAGTGTCCAAGGGCAGGTTGGAGCAGCCTGGGACAGTGAGAGGTGTCCCTGCCCATGGCAGGGGTGGCACTGGATGGGCTTTGAGGTCCCTTCCCAACCCAACCCAGTCTGGGATTCTGTGCCTCATCCTCCACATCCACCCTGGTGTTCGTTAATGGCTCTAATTAAAGGCTTTTTACAGAGCTCTGAGAATGAAATGGACAATTCCCACAGATGCAATAGTTTGCTTTTGAGATCCACACATTTCTGAGAGTGTTCCAACATTCCCATCCAGTTGCCAAATCACTTTGGTTGGCATCACCCCCGGGATCTGAAGGGCAATCTGAGGGTTGGCACCAGGCTGCTCCTGGTGAGCAGATTGTGGGGACAACACTGGAGAGACGAGACAACAGCACAAGGCTGGAGCAGAGCAACAGGAAAAAAACCCTCACCACTCTACACAGAATTTTAAGAGACATGTTTTATGTCCAAAGTCACAAAAACTTTGGAGTTTTTGAACAGTTTCACTATGGCCAAAGAACAGCAGGATTTTAAGGGTAATGAATAAAGAGCTGCCAGAGGCAAAACTAGGTTTTAATTTTTCTTTTAATATTTAGGAATGAATTAAAAAAGTAATAATTCCTCTTAGCTTAGGCATTCCCAGGTAAGGGATATTCTCTGCAATGTATCAGTGACTGACTTTTTCCTCTTACAGCCCCAAACCCACAGCAATAACACCAACACATCATTCCCAGGCTGGAGCATCCACACATTGCTCCATGTTCTTTAGAAGGGTCCCATGGCCTAAAATCTGAACAAACAACCCAAGGCACCCACATAATTTGCCAGTTTTAGTTTTCAGAGAGTGATTTCTGGTGGTTCTGCAGGAGTTATGTACATGAGCTCATCCAGATCATCAGTTACAGAGTGAAAAGGCTTCACAAAAGTCATTCCCTGAAAATTTCATCTGGAAAAGGGGTGAGGGGTGCAGATAAGTCAAGAGAAATCTCAGAAAACACAGACCCAGCACTCTGACACTGTAAAATGGAAGTTTTTGTCTTTTCCAACATCCACTATTTAAAATTTCTCCTACAGGAACAACAAATAGTGATTTGGTCAAGCACCACGACCAACAGAAATTCCCTATAAGTGTCTCCGTCCCAGATGATTCTGAATTCCTGACATGAACTTGGGGGTTTTTGTTAATAGGATTGAAAGAAAATGCCAGAATCTCCATGAAATTAATTTCCCATTTTCTGCATGATCTATGATACGACTTTGTGCACGAAAATACAAAATTATTTCCCATGTTTCAAACCCTGGGAGAACATCCGAGCTGACACCTACCAACTGTAGGGCAGGAATTCTCCCTGATTTCCACAGGTTCGAGCTGAGCTTTTGAACTGACAGAACGAGGCAGCAGAACACGCCCAGCCCACAGCAGAAAACATGGATAACAAGGAATTCCCAGAGGAGGAGCAAATCCCGGGGTGCCTATTTATAAAACACAGGCGCTAATTACACCGAGCCCAGACAGGAGGCACCGGGATGTCACTGCAGCGGATTCTCTCCTCTCGGAGGAGGAGGGAAGTGGTGCCACATCCCCCAGTGCTGCACCAGCACTCCCATCCCATACCCATCGCTCCTGGAATCACCCAGGCTGGAAAAGCCCTCGCTGATCATCAGTTCCAACCACCCCCAGCACTGCCAAGGCCACCACAAACCCACTGCCCCAAGTGCCACATCCACACAGCTTTTCAACCCCTCCAGGGATGGGGATCCACCCCTGCCCCGGGCAGGCTGTTCTATTTGAGAAGGAAAACTCAGCAGTGAAGGGAAAAAACCAACAACCCCAGAATCCCTGAGGCTGGAACAGCCCTCCCAGCCCATGGAGCCCACCCTGTGCCCCATCCCCACCTTGTCCCTCAGGGGCACCTCCAGGGATGGGGATCAAACCTCCCAGGGCAGCCTGTTCTCCTGTTCAACAACCCTTCCCATGAGGAAATGCAGCAACACCTCAGAGCCATGAGGCAGGGCAGGGGTGTCACAGCCCCCCCCAGAGCAGCTGAAGGGCTGCTCTCCTGCAGGGCATTCCCCCCAGCCCCCCTCATGCCCAGCAGGAGCACAGAGGGATCTGGGGGTTCAGGGGCTGCTCTCACCAGCCCTGGGAGGGGGGAGCTGCACACACAGCATGAGGTTCTCAGCAAAACTCGAGTTGTATGTGGGTGAATGAAAACATTTTCCTCTCCATATGGTGCAGGATGAAAATAATTGCCAAGCTCTCGCTAATATTGGTGCCAAACACCCAGATCAGGCTGGCAGAGTACGCCCAGCCCACGGCTCCCTATTTTAAGACAAGTGAGTGAGTGCAGTTTGAAAACATCCCCAGAATGGATGAACAGCTCCACAAAGACACAGATTTCACACACACGGGAAGTGTTGGGGTGTTCCATTGTTAAGGACTCTTTGATTCACAAACATAAAGGGCACATTTCACTCCGCAAAGACTCACAAAATAAATGAGGTTGGAAAAGCCCTTCCAGCCCATGGAGCCCCAGCTGTGCCACATCCCCACCTCNTTCAACTGTTTCCTAAGAGAGACATCCCTGCTTTCCCATGGCTGGGATGGGGATCCCTCACTACAGTCAGAGTTCCTAACTCAGACAGGACGGGATGTGTTGTGTCAAAGCTTAACAAGGGTGGACAAGGTGTGGCTGTGCTCAGCAGCCCAGATCACCCCTGGCCTCCAGGATTTCATTTATCCATCAGGGAGTTTAAATCAACAACCTCCGACATCTCACGCAAACGTTTTGGCCTTGGAAGGGAAGCATGGAGGATGGAAGGGGACTGCAGTGGCACAGCAGGAGGGGTCAGAAAAGCCAGGACAAGATCCTTGTCTTGCCTGACTGGGACCTGATGAAAAAAGCATCTCCTGGCATCACAAAAAACAACTTATTATTCCATGAGGGGACCCTGCCTCCTAATTTACAGCCAAAGAAAACAAACAAACAAGGAGGAGAAAAATTTTAGGTGCAAGGGGGACTCGCCCATGCACCTTTGGGACCAAGCCAACTCCAGCAAAATGTTACGGGATCACTTGTTTTTTGATTTTTAAAGCTCTCTAAGAGTGCAGAAGTTGCCTGGAAATTGGAGACCTTGTAACATTCAAGTCTGGAATCCCAGAATGGGCCAGGCTGGAGGGACCACAGTGGCTCATGTGGTCAACCCAGGGCACACAGGACCCTGTCTGGGCCATCTGTCCCAGTGCCTGGGCACTGCACAGGAAACAAATTCCTTCTCATGTTTGGATGGAACTTCCTGGGCATCAGTTTTTGCCTGTGGTCTCTTGTCCCATTGCTGGATACCACAAAAAATGTCCTCATAGAAAAGGTTCTCCAGTCCTGGCACAACTCCCCAGGGCAGGGGTGCAGTTCCCATCCCTGGAGGGATGTAAGAGATGATATGACATGAAATGAGCTTTTGAAGGAGGAGAGGGTTTTGCTCCCTGTTTTTGGTATGCAGCACAGGGAGTGGAGGATACAAAGATCGCTGATCACAGCACATCAAATAAACCAACCTGATAAATTGATTAATGTGCTGACTTCATGTTATCCCACTCTGTTTTCTGTTTGATTTACATGTATAATTTACTTACTCATTTAATCTCATTAATAAATTATCAGATTGGGAGGCAGCGTGGACTGCATGTTTTCTCCTAGGGCGTTAAGATTAAAAACCTGAGGAGTCTCTAGATAGTGCCTTTGTAAATCTGTGAGCAATGGTACAAAGCCGTGCCTTATAGCACTTCCATAATTAATGCCGGAATAACGGCACCGCTGGAGCCTATGGAAAACAGGATTTGCATTTCAGTCACTTCTTTTGACTAACAACAGGGGTTGGGGAAGCTGTGAGAGGTGGATGGAAACCAACCCTCAGTCAGGCTGATCACTGTTCTGAGAAATAACCTGCACCTCTCACAGGGCTGGGGAGGGAAAAGGCTCCACGTGGAGTCAATCATGAGAGTGGAGTCAATCCCAGAATCCCTGAGAGTGGAAAATCCCTCCCAGCCCTCGGAGTCCAGGCTGTGCCCCATCCCCACCTTGGCCCTGAGGGACACATCCAGCCCTGCCCTGGGCACCTCCAGGGATGGGGATCCAACCCTCCCTGGGCAGCCCCTGCCAGTGTTTAATCACCATTTCCACGAGGAAATTCCTCCTGGTGTCCAACCTGAGCCTCCCCTGGCACAGCCTGAGGCCGTTCCCTCTCCTCCTGTCCCTTGTTCCCTGGGAGCAGAGCCCGACCCCCCCCAGGGAATGGAGAGAATTCCAGGTGCCCCTGACCTAAAAAGTTATTAGTGAAAATGCACAAATGAATGAAATGAAGGCTGTGGCCATGCTCATAGTCAAGAACAGAAACAGAATTTCACTGTCACATTATCAGAGAACAATTCCCCTAAACACAGCTGGGTTTGTGTGAGAACAACCAGCCCCAAACCAAGCACTGCAACCCACAATTTATCTCCTCAGCCCTGAACCAGCACCACAGCCCAAGGTTTGAATATTCCCTTTCCATCCTCAGAGAGGCTGAATCTGTCAGAGAAACTGAAGAACTAGCCAGAAACAAACCACAATCTGCCAGGGGATGACAGACTTACAAAATAAGCTTCATTCAAAGAAGTCCACCTTGCCCTGCACAAGCTGATTGCTCAGACGTGAATTATCTGCACACACAAACTCAACAGGGGGAGATTCCAAAGGCACCATCTTCCATTTCCTTCCAGTGCAATGGAGACCACGGCAGAGGGTGGCAGAGATAAAGTGACCACCTCAAAGGCTGCATTTTGAGGAGAAACTTCTCAACAGCCATTTCAACTCCTCATGATTGAGATATTCCAAAACACCCTCAAAGACCAGCTCTGTAATACCCAGCCCTGAAACACTCATTTGGATGTTTTAAAATCCTAAACCTAAATTCCAAATCAGAAGTTTCAATGAGTCAGTCAGCTATTGTCCCTAAAGCAAACATCTGTTGAGTTACCCAAAATTGTTTTAATTGCCGTTTTTTCCAACTGAAATACCAGTGAAGTGCCAGGTCACAGAGCCACAGGATGTTTTACATCAAGCACAAACCTGGTTTTTAAGCTTTAGCATATTTTATCCCATTTTTCCTTGAAGCAGAGGAGCTGATATCAGCAGCCCTGTTTGTGTTTGTGTGCCCAGCCAGCGTGAAGAGCTTTGCCACCGCCTGAGTGACTTTAATCAGTCTGACACAAAGACAAAGGTCTAAATGATAATACTCTCCTACCAACATTATGAAATTAAGTAACCTGAGACGCTCTATTAGTGCCCCAGTGGAGAGAAATCTTGCAGCACGAGCTGTCCTTTATTAGCCCCAAGAATTCAATCCTGAGATGTCGAGTCACAGTCCAGGGGACTTGTCGGCAAAGAAATTAAATCTGGATTTTAAATAAATAGATTTATGAACTGATGTCTGGGAATCTAAGATGTCTCTGTGTAGGTCACTCCTGTGGGAAACGACAAATTTCCAGAGTTTTCTGGGATGTCTTTCCTGCTGCCGCCAGGCCTTTCCATACGGAATCACGATGCCCACAGAAACCTTTCCATGCAGGCCGTGGCAGGCAACAACCAACTCTTCACCTTCAGGCTGGTTATTGCAAAGGCAGGGTTTCAGGCCTTGAACCAGCCCTCGGTCACCACTTTTTCCCAGTATTTCTGAGTTTTGGTACTTGTTCTGAAGCACACAGCCACCCCCCACAGCCCTGCACTCAGAGCTGCGCCATTTCTCACCACGTTTGAGTCTGAGGGATCTACAACAAACATTTTAGACTATGTTAAAAATATTATTTTAATTAATCTGGGCCATAACGTCAATCCTTAATTGAAAGCCCAGAACCAATTGTGCCTCCTCCGTGCACAAGGGAACGCAGAAGGATGAACAGCTACAACGATTGCCAGCGGCATCTGACCCCCTCCAGGAAACAAAGCACACGAGAGGGATGAAAAGTGGGTTTTGCCCAGAGCAAAAACCAGGAATGGATGTTCAGATTCTCATCATTTGTTAGTAATTAGTCATAGCTGTTTGAAACAACATGTCTTGTACCAGAGTAACGATGTGTCACTCACACTCCTCCCAAAGGTTGGGGGGCACCTGCAGTACAGGAGTGCTGATGTGCTGGGAGGGAAGCAGGGATGTTTATTCGTGGAATTGCCACAGACAGCACCACAGCTCCGGGAACAGCAGCAATTCCTGAGCTGCTGGAGAAATGAAGGCAGGATGTGCTCAGACCCGGCTCCTGCAGCTCACCAGGAACAGGTGAAAAACCAGCCACAAACTACTCCACCTTCCACCACAGCACTCATTGCCACTTAATAAAGTGCTGCATCAAATGAAGTCAGTGCAACAAAACCAAACCCGGGATTGCAGAAAATCTGCAGATTGCAAGAGCACAGCCACATTAATGAAATAACTGACTCAGCTGCTAGGAACAAATTACCACTCATACAGATGAAAATTTCCATATTAGTGCACAATCAAAACATCCAGAGGTAAAATATTCAGTGGACAAAGAAAGGACAAATAGGGTACAAAACCTTGGGGGCCAGGGAAGAGCATCTAAATAGGAAGGTCAGGCACTAGAATAAATATATCATGGTACTGAACAATGCGACCCAAAAGATTTAACTCACAAACCCCAGGAAATAATGGAAATGCACAGAAGTTCACTGAATCAATAAACTCAAGAGACTGCCATCCCCTACCCCAACACAGCAATGCAGAGCAGGTGACACAGAAGATTCCCCTGCCTCAGGAAACAGAGCAACACACAAGTTGTTTGTTACAAGCTCTCAAGTGCACCAAGCTTGGATGGGAGCATGACCCACCAACCTGTGGCTGGGATTCCTGTCACACCTGTATTTCAAGTAAAACACAGAATCCCTCTTGCCATTTCCCAACCCCTCACTCATTCCCACTGTGAAAGCACACCACCTCTCTGCAGATTCGGTCATTTTTTTACAGCTGGAGGAACTCCATAAGAAAGCAAAGCTCCTTACCTCGGGGCCAGGCACAGGCTCCTCCTGGATGGAGCAGGGACAGCAGCCTCCCCAGAGCCAGGAACTGCTCCTTCCCCCTTGGCCACAGGGTGCAATGTGCTTTTCCATCATCCATCCCATCCTGAGCGGTGCTCTGGCAGATCAGAGCAGCACCTTCCCACATCCCAGGGGCTGGGAGGGATGAGCTCCCTGCTCCATCTCCTCTTCACGGCCTGCCCAGGAAACGTCCCCAGAAGAAGGGTCTGTGCAGTCATGGCCAGGCCAGGGCCCCCAGGGCACTCTCCAGCCTCAGCCAGGATGGGAATGCTGGTCCATTGGCTCCTCCTGTGCTGCAGACAGGCACAGGAACACGGGTTTGTCTGTGCCCAGAGCTGTCTGCCATCAGTAACCCTCCAACGAGGGGGACAAGCAGCATCCCATGTCCCCTGAGAACACAAGTCCCTCCTCAGAGCCTGGTGGTGAAAGACATCACTTGAACATTCCATGGAATTTGAAGACCAGTCCATCCAGTCCCACCCTGCCCTGGGCAGGGACACTTTCCATAGTCTAGGTTGCTCCAAGCCCTGTCCAGCCTGGCCTTGGACATTTCCAGGGATCCAGGGGCAGCCACAGCTTCTCTGGGCACCCTTTGCTCAGTTGTAGGGTCACGTTGACATCACCCCCTCACCTTGAGGGCAAGCAGACAATCAGGAGGGGAACACCGAAGCACTTCTCAATTTAAAATGTGCTGGGAAACCTAGGAAAGGAAACAAAGCCTGTTAGGTTGTGTATCATATGTGAAAGAAACCCAAGGTACCATTTGGCAACTGAGCAGTTTTGGTCAAAGTTATTTCTTACCAAACACTTAAGTCACTTCTGTTGGAAGAGACATTATTCAAGAGATTCATGGGTACAAAAACTATTTTATAAGAAATTTTTAAACCAGATTTCAGCTCTATCACCTACAGAGGCAGTTTCCAGGTTTTTTCTGGAAACACAAATCCTTTAGCCCTTTAATCCTGGAGCTGTGATACCCCACCCCAATCCCACTGCAGCAGCTCTTGAGTGAGAAACAACCACCCATCCTGCCCTGAATTACTGACAGAGCCACATGCTCCATTCCTGTGTTTGTGATGGTTGAGGGAAGATCAAACAGAGCTCCAGAATTTGTTCCAAGCCTTTGGAAAGCCTCTGACAACATCAAAGTCCTGACAGTTTAGCAACAGTTACTTAATTTTTTATGGACTGCCTCATTTATTAGAAGGAACAACACCTGAAAGTTCGGTGTTGGCTGCTTTGCTCCCAGGAGAGGATAAAGCCCATGTCACAAACATTATCCCACATGTGCCTTCAGATGGATAAGGAGTGACATTCCTTTGGAGTGGACTGAGCACTCAGATCAGCCTCAAAATCAAACCCCACCTCCTTCAGAATTCTGAATGAGGTGTAAGATGAAGTGCATGTAACCCAAGCTGGAGGCAGCCGAGAGGTTCCATCCCCCAGAGCAACATTTAGAGCAGGAGAAGCTCTAGGGACATGGCACAGCTGGGAACAGAATGACCCCACAGCCCTTCTCTGAAGGGGCATTTCTCCTTCAGCCAAACCATTGTCCTTGTCCTCAGTGACCACATTCCAGCTGGGAGAGGAAAACCTCCATGGAGAGCCCCTCTGCTGACAAACCCCACCCCAAAAATGTAGAGGCTACTGAGCCAATGTGGGCAGGCAGCAGGAATTCCCAGGAAAGGAGGATTTAAAGCCATTTGAACGGGGATCTCACTATGAAACAAAGATGTTCACTGACACTTCTTGTGGGTTTATCTGTTTGGGGCTGTTGGGTCTTACTGGGCAGCTCCTCTGGAGGATGAGGGTTTGAGGCTGGTTTGGGTTTATGCTTCAGAAAGCAGCAAGATGCTTCCAGAGCCCAGCAAACCCCTGCTGCCACATCTGTGAGGCCAGTGGGCTCCCATTCCTAAGGCAGGGAATGTCAGAGTCCCTGTGCCCAGGGACACCAACCTCACCCCCGTGCTGGCACTGCTGAGGCACCTCAGGGGCTGTGCCCAGTTCTGGAGCATCCCCAGGGACACGGAGGGGCTGGAGCGTGTCCAGGGCAGGGGCTGAGGGAGCTGGGGGGGCTCAGCCTGGAGAAAAGGAGGCTCAGGGGGCACCTGGAATTCTCTCCATTCCCGGGGGGGGGGTGGGCTCTGCCCCCAGGGAACAAGGGACAGGAGGAGAGGGAACAGCCTCAGGCTGTGCCAGGGGAGGCTCAGGTTGGACACCAGGAGGAATTTCCTCATGGAAATGGTGATTAAACACTGGCAGGGGCTGCCCAGGGAGGGTTGGATCCCCATCCCTGGAGGTGCCCAAGGCAGGGCTGGATGTGTCCCTCAGGGCCAAGGTGGGGATGGGGCACAGCCTGGACTCCAGGGGCTGGGAGGGATTTTCCCCAGTGAAACTCCAGCACCACTGATGGACAAACTCATCTCAGGGTTTTTCCCTGCAGGAACCTGTTGGATGCTCTGGAGCAGGAGCAGGTCCCATCCCTGCCTCTAACTCACAAATGGCAAAACCAGAAAAAAAAATAGTAACATTTGCCATTTTACATTCTGGTAACAACTCACTCAAAATAAGCAGATCAATCACATATAATTAAGTTGTCAACCCTTAATATAGGGTGTTGAACTACTTTTAAAAAAAGCAAATATAAATACCAAAGCAAAGCAACAGGAAACAAGAAAAGAGGTCAAACTGCTTTTTACGGCAGCAAAAACCCAGGCCTCTGATTTCTCCCATTATTCCCCTTAAAAGCTGAAATTTAGCAGTTTAATATTTCAGCTGGATAAATCTCAGCCACGTTTGAGACATTTAAATCTGCCATTTGGGGATATGTGGCTGACCCCTGGCACAGCATAATCCCTGCAATATATTTATGCAATATAAACCCCACCATGACCAGCAGCCACCATCGCAGACAGTCAAGAAATAAAATCTCTTTTCTGAGGAGCACAGAGGGTAAATCAACAGGAACAATTTACATGAGCAAAAGGCAGCTCCAACACAAAATAGAGGTGCCTTGCACTTTCAGGGAAAATCACTTCCAACAAAATTGACATTTTGCTCAAGATTGTTACAAATTTTAGCAGCACATACAGAAAATTGTAATAATTCCAAGTAAAAACCATCTTGAGCCATTGCTGTAAATGCTGATTGTGGGTGAGAGCACCTCGTTTGTGTCACCCTGGGGTCACCAGTGGCCTCCCAACCCCGAGGGACATGGCCCTGGCTGTGGATGGATCTCCCCAGTTCAGTGCATCACAATTTCTGCTGACCAATTTCATTTGCTGGAGGTTATCAGCTCCCAGCATAAACGCTGCCTTATTTATTGAATTTTATTCAGCTCCTGAAAGGCTTTTTTTTGGCTGCAGTCTCATAAATGAGCTGTATTATGAACCTGTGAATGGGGTTTTCTTCCACGCTGCCAACATTATCTTTTCCAGGCCCCATCAGTCTTCGTTCTCCTCTTGCATGAGGTGTCTAAAAGAAACCATCATTTTTGAAAAATCTCACTCAAATTGTCTTCTCACTTCGATTATTTTGGGATTGACATCAGGAAAATGTTTTACTGATCCAGAACAGGTGAAATGTGTTTCCTGCCTGAAGCACAACAATCATCCCCTTGAACATCAAAACTGTCATACGAGACACCTGCAAAAATCCCACCCCCAAAATCCAGCAGGATCCATGCCCAAATGCCTCTGGGCGTCAGCAGAGGTTGTTCTGCCTCTCCCAGGTGTGACTCAGGTTAATATCAAATTAAAATTCATCAGTCTCTGAGACTTCACACAGTGGGAATGTTTGACAGGTGAAGTTCAAAGTGGATGTTTCCCCCCTCACACTCCAGAAAGGTTTTCATCTCTGGCATCAACCTGTATTTCAAACATGATTAAGAGGCAAAACCTATTCCAAAAAATCCATCATTCATTAAGCTAAGTGACAAGTTATTTCCTTTCTTTTGATGGAGAACTTGCACAGTAAAAGCATTCCAAAAAACCCCAAAGATTCTGATCATTTCTAGAAAAGCCAGGAAAGAACTAAAGCGACTTTTCAGTAAAGCAGAGTCATCTCACTCAGGAATTATCCCAATATTCCCAACCATGAGGGGAGAGCCTGGCCAAGAAACCACAGTGATCATCACATCTGTGTGGGATACAGACAGGAGCTCTGCAGAAACCATGGACAGAAATTCTGCAGCTGCACCAGGAAACGCAACACAGAAAAAAAGAGTAAAGAGAACCATCAGCATCACACAGAGACATAAAATAAGAGCCCAACACTGTCCCAGGCTGTTTTCCACAGGAGCAGCTTGGATGGAGCCACAAGAGCCAAGCTGGGAGCTGATCTGGGAGCACAGTCAACAGCAGCTGTTGGAAGTTACCCCCACAACATTCAGATCTCGTTGTTTTTCCTTGATCCAAGAGCCTGTGTCAGGTGGAGCATTCCACACCACCACCCTTCCTGTCAGCAACACACCCTC
>WEKX01010617.1:4085-15307 GCA_013390025.1 Pitta sordida | reverse complement strand
GAATATCTTTTAAAAATATGGGGGAGTGGGGGTGGTGGTATTTGTTTATTTGTTTCTTTCTGAACCCAAAGAATAAAATAAGAGCTTGTGAATGAACTGGTTCATTCACTGGTTGTGAATGAACTTCCACTTTCCACTGACCAATGACGGGATGTTAGAATTTGACCTTTTATTATTTATGGAGTAAAATATTCAGTACAGTCTCATAACCTTGTATTAAACTTACTTTCTGTAGTTATTTAACTTTCCTTGTTTCGTGTAAAAGAAAAGTTTTTATGTGGGCTAAACCTGTAGCAGCAGAACATTTCCCTTGTGAGAGGCATTTAAATTTTCCTTATGTCCCTTATTTGATAGGAAAATCTCTTCAGCTTACAAAACAGATAATATTTACAAGACAGAAGTTACAACTTGAGTTATCATATCTTTAGATGACTTCTTCTGGAAAAAAAGTAAATGAAACAGCACTTAAATTAATTTTATATTCCTCTATTTCTAAAGGAATAATTGTGACAGTGAACTAAATTTTTATTATATATGGGATAAGGTATACAGTGACCAGAGCATTTTGGAAATACATAATTCTAGTTTTATATGTATAGTCTATCAATCAATAAAATTGTTCATATGATAATTATGTAAGAGTTTTATGGCATAGAAATCTTCAAACTGGTAAAATCTGGCTCAGATCTGAAATTAGCAGACTATTTATCTAGCAAAGCATTGTGCAATTTTGAATTCAGTCTCCTATGCTATTCATAAACAACAAAAAATAATGCCCCAAAACCTCTCTCAGACCTTTACTAGTACAAGCACTCTGAATCAGATCTGTGATTCATAGAGTTGACTTTTATGTTCATTTCTTTAGTTTCAAGTAAAAGTTTAAGCTAACATACAAAGAATGATTGATAGGACATCAGCTTGAATTCAAAACAATATTCCAGGTGTTTCAGCTGTTTCAGGCTATTGATTTTCTTTACAATATTTCTCTGCTCTTCTCCATTTATGCAATCTTGCCTGTCACCTTCTGCACGGTGAAGTATGGTGGTTCAGAACCTTACTGATTTTTTCTTGTCTGTTGGCCCATTATAAAGTCTGAAATATGTAGAGCAATGGGTCCTTCTGTGTCAGTTGTCCTGATCCTCCGGTCTTAGGAGGGCATAGACAAGTATTTTTGTTCTCTAGTAGAGAGCAACTCCTTTCCCAAAGCATTGAAGTAGACTACTTGAAAAGGCTCTGTACATGAAACAGCAGTCACCTACTGCTAAATAAAGAACTCCAGAGCTATCACAATCAATTAAAAAAAAATCCAGTTGAGAAATTCTGATATTCAGGTGGGTAATAGGCTATGTGATCATAGAATAATTAATTTCCATCAGGAGTACTGTACTAAGATTCTGCAGCTTGTACTTTGAGTAGAAGCTTGCCTGAAATGAAATTGATCGTGCATTATCCTACATAAAATCAAGTTTCGGCTGCAAGTCAAGAAGCTCAACACCTGTGAAAAACAAGCCCGACCACTATAACAAGATAAAGAGTAGTGTATGAAAAGTATAAAATGCATAATGAAGACTTGAAATTTAGCCTTCAAAGTCCCTAAGAGACAATGGTACAGTATAGAAGATACACATATTTGACTTATATAAAAAAGTAAATAATAAGGTAAACTGATTTAATCAGAAAATGGTTTAATAAGAAAACAATTTAGTGAATTTTCAATTGTAACTTATATTAGTAAAACTGAGTATAAAACTATTTCAGAGAAAGATTTTTTTTTATTTCTTTCTACACCTGTAATTCTATAGACAAATATCCTGATACTTAGAAGCAACAATTGAGCAGTAAGTTTTTATTAGTCAGTCAAGAAGAACAAGGGCATTTTAAAAATAAATAAAATAAAAAACAAGTATATTTTCTCACTTCTCTAAGAATTATTTGTCCTAGTTTTAAGCTTACTGTAAGTCTTTCATACACATAAACCCCTCTCCATCTCATTGTACAGATAAGTCTGATTTGTTAACAGCAAGATGAAGAGTTCAGACAGGCATCTAAGCACACCCCAAATAAAATAGCTCTGATTCCTGTACTGTACATGAACAAACAAGAGATGCATCCCATCAGACTCTGGACAGCTCTGTCATTGTTTACCATTAGTTCTGTCATCTTCGCATGCCTTGTCGTTTTGTGCAGCAGGGCAAAGGGTTGGCACACTGCCCAACTGCTGATGTGCAGAACTACATATCTCGCAGCCTCTGTTGATGCTGCAGACAGCATAATTCCTGATGAAAGTGTGCTCCCTAGTGTTGCAGTGCTACAAAGGCCAGGGAGCTCCAGTTACAAAGGCGGAGACCGGAAGAATAAAGATTTCCAGGTATGATATTAGCAGATCGTCCTGCTCCTGGAGAGCTTACTCTGTTCAGGGTATCTATGCTATTACAAATTTAATTTACAAAATAAAACCAGGTTCTGGCAATTTTGTCTTTAAAAAGTGTAAGATCTCATTATTCATTACTCACCAAGAACTTTCACTCTGGTATAAAAAAGACTCTGCGCTTAAAGCAGGCTCAGCGACAAAGATATTTGAAGAAATTAGTAGCTGATGTTTTACACATTTCAGTGTTAACAGTGGCCTTCAATTTCCAGTGAGATTTAGGTTATCACAATTCTTAAAGCAGACTCAAAATCCTCAAGTGTGTTGGTGGCTCAGCTGTGTTTATAATCGATTTCACCTGTCATGTTTTACAGAATGAAGGTTTAAAACTGATGTTTTATACTCAAAGGTTTTACAGACCCTGCAGGATAAACAGTTTTCCATATTCAGCCCTTGCACACTGAGCCCATGGTGATGACAAGTTAAGCCATCCAACTTTCAGCCTTTAAACTTAAATAAGATTAAAGACCAAGTTTTTAGTTTCCCATCAAAGCTGTGTATAGTGGAGAGAGACAAATATCTCCAGGTAGATGTCCATTTTACCAGCATTAGAGACTCTTATTAGCCCAGTATATATTATTCTATCATCAGATTAAAATAGATGTTAAATTTTCACGTGACCAAAGTCAGACAAGGTGAAATCCACTGTAAGTGCTAAGTCATAAAATTTTTATGTGGTAAGGTGTGAATACGTGTAAAATTTTATATTTGCTCATTTTTTACAGATTTACGTTGCCTCCACACTGGGGAATAAAACACATTGTATTTAGTAATATGAATGCACATAATGCCAGAACTGTTGACTGTAATGAAGTCATCCCAGAAGCATAACACACAGATCTGAATCCAAATCAATGGAAAGTCATAACTGGTCTCACATTCCTTCAGCACCTCAGACAGAAACCGCTTAGTCTGGTGACAACACAGTCTTCTGTCCAGTGACAGCATCATAGAGACAAAATTATAATCTGATGTCATAAATAGCACAACTTGTTAGAAAGAGGAATTTTAAAGTATTTTCTAAGACTACTATTTTTGAAGAGGAAAACACGATGAACAAATCCTGTGACTGCATTTAAGTGAGAGTTCAGAAATGGCAAATGATACTTTTTTTTCAACTTCTGCCACGATGTACAGTTGAGTTTCCTATATTGTGCACCCGCAGTCTTAATTGGGGTCTGTGAAGCCCTACTTCCACGTTGAATGGCGGCACCGCCTCTGCCCATGCCACAGCCACCACTTGCGCCACCCTCACCCCCACCACACATGCCGCTGTTGCTGCCGCCCACACCACCACCACCACCCGTGCCATCAGTGCTGTCGCCACTGCCGCAGCATGTCATGCCTGCAAAGTTGCGAAAACGGGTCTCCTTCATCCCTAAAAAATCATGCCGCTAAGAACTGAAGCGGCAATATGGGGGGCACGATGTGCAAGAGGGCTGACTGTAATATCTGGTAAGGCTCTAGACATCTGCTTTGCAGGCACAATCGCTCTCTTAATCATCCAAAGGAAATTATTTTCCTCTACAAGAATAGTAGCAAGAAGGAAGGTTATAATTTTCAAATGTAGTTACATGATTAATATTGATACTCATAGGGAATAAATAAGTCAGATGAATATAAAAGCAATACTCAAAGTGTAAGACCATGATATTTTCTGGAATACTTTTCAAATTCTGACAAATACTAGAAAAATTGAGGATTAAATACGTTATTGAAATTTCTATTTTCTGTGTTTCTCTTATAAAAAGTCTACCTTGCATTTGCTAACATTTTAAAAAAATGTATTTCAGGAGATCTGCTGACCATTTCATGGGCTAGGGAACTAAGTATACCTTAAAATCTCTCAAAAGTTGGACTGACATAGTAATTATGATATGATTATTAAGCTCCTTTCCAATTAATAATTTATCTAGTTTATAATTACATGTGTGGGATTGTTGGAAGAAAGTCAGGACTTCGAACATCAAAGCAAAGACCCCATAGGAGTTAGCACTAAGACCCATTTATTCAGGGTTCAAGCAGATAATATATAGCACATTTTTGCTGATTCATGCTTGCCAAGCAATTTACACTTTTCCTAACTCATTGTTACCTAGCAACTTCTACTTTGCCTTTACTAGAAAAACGCCTGTTGTTTTCTCTAAGAAACTATTATCAAAACATTCTTCTATTTCTGTTGTTCAAGGACATGTTATGAGCCTCAAGCCTGAGCTTTGTGCAGTCTCTTAAAGGGCCAGCACTCTTTAGATTCTAACCATCTTTCTACATGGGATATTTAAAATTATATCCTTTTTTTACTTATTTTCTGACATTTCAATCAGTTGTTGTTAAGAAATAACTGCCATCAGCAAAGATTCACATTTTATTTCATACAGGAAATATGAACTAAGAAGAAAAAGTATGGACATAGACTTAATTCTTCATGTAATGTTGCAGGAATTAAGGTCTTAAAATTTCATAAATTTTTAATTAAAATTTTCTGTCAATTTTTCATTCAAAGAAGGAGTAGATGTTTAATATATGCTATTCTTTGTCTCTGCTGCCTGAAGAACAAATTTAAACACCTCATACAATGTATTCCATTAATCAAGGAGGCATTTAGGGATAGATTGGTATATAGATATTATATTCATTCCTCTGAAGTTTTTCAAAGCCATTTTTTAATTCATTTTTGAGAGCAAGGGAGTTTTCCTATGTTTCTTGTGATTTGGTAACTCAGTCTTTGGTATCTCAGTACTGCCCTTGCTTAGGAGAAAATAAACTATATTTTCATGGTAAAAAAAGCTCCTTAACCCACAGTACTTACCCCCTTGGAAAAACATTTTAGAATTTCTCTGAAGTCACTGAAGTATTGAAAATTCTTCTGAGTTTTCAATTTAACTTCGATGTTACAATAGGATATACAGAGAAATGCCGCATATTCACGGTTTCCATATTTACGTATTCAACTAGTTGAGGTTGGATTTTCAGTGAGTTGTGTGACTGCATATTTGTGCGCGTAACCTCCCAACCCCCCAGATTCCAAGGCCAGGAGGCACCAAAAGGCACTTCCTCCACTTTAATGAGGTGCTACAGTGAGAGCCAATGCTCCCAGGACTGCCCTCCAGACATCATTAGTGGATGGTGGTGAGAGGGGGGTGGGGGGTGGGGTGGGGACGTGTTGAATATTCATGGCTTCGGTATCTTCACTATATACATCATTCTGTAATATACTAGGTGGTGATGGAGAAGGCACCATACCTATACTTTCTTCTTTTAGTCTTAGCACATGTTAGATGTTGCAATGAAATAAAAGAATAGAGGCCACTTTAAAAATTTAGTACTGGAAACTTAGCAGACAGACTAATGGCAAATACGTGTCACACTGAAAAAGGGGGAAAAAACATGAGGAAAGCTGAAGTGGCCTTAAATCCATGTCATGTAGTGATCCTGGTTAATATTGAGGACTCTTTATGACTTCATTTAGTCTCCAATCTTGTTTTCAAATGTGGGACCATTTGCCTCCCTTTCATGTTTTGTTTCCATATGGATCGAAACAGTGCAGATGGCAAAATCAGAAGGGTTGGTGTCTGACAGTGTTTCCTACTAAGTAAGGAATTAAAAAAGGATAGATTACTTTCACATCTCCTCATAGAAGAGGAAGAAAACATGAAAATATATGCTGATGTCTTACTATTCCACTGGTGTTTCTATTCTAACGTTCTTGTTAATGTATGCTAGACTTTTTGTATTAAGCTTTAGCAAAGACAATTTTCTTACACTTTTGGTTTCCTTTATTGGAAGCCCTTGTGTAATAAACAGGAAACTACCCAGCAGAAAGTGCTCTTCTAAGTCGGGGATATATTAATGTATTTAGAATAGGAACAAAACTCATCTTCCCAGGACCCAAATGCAATCAGGTGAGAATTTCAACCTTCATTGAATTATTCAGTCTATTAAAACCAAATTATTTCATTTTCATTAGACATACTGCTTTACTCAAATCTTTCTACAGTGTTAGGTACAGTCGTACTCTGTTTATATGAAGCATAATTATAATTTTTAATTAATCTATTTTAACCTTTTAATTTCTGGTTTATGGATAGCAAACAGAGTCTGATCTTGTGGGACCAATCTGACATTTATTCAAACGATAATTTAAATCTTTTAAGATGGCTGCAAGAAACAAACTACAAACAACTAGTAGCATGAGTTTGTTCTTAACACCACTAATTTTTTTTAACTTCAGTATTCCATATGTACATTTTAGTTTGTTTTTTGACTATTCTACATATTCTACAAGGCAAAAGTTATATTTTAGTGAGCTGCTATAATCTACATCTCTGTTGTACTGAGCAACTTGCTCTTATCAATTTTTCTCCAGCTATGAGGTTCATCTAGTGTGTTATAATTTCCCAAAAAGTACTGTTTCATTTTTAAATTTATATATTATGAAACACTTACAGTGACCCTTGAATTTTACTTCCTTGTAACTAAATACTGAAATGCTTCCTTCTAGGAACTGACTTCATAATATAGATTACAGATCATTTATTTCCTACCCATAGATCTCCTAACAAGTTCTTTAGGGGTACAGAGTTCAGCCCAAATGAAACTCAGATCACAGTTTGGGTTCTATAGTGGGCCTTTATTTTTTTTTTCCACTAAAGATTTTAAATTGTACAAATAAGCAAAAATAATACCTGTTTTACCATACAGTTTAAAGGTAAAACCACAAATAAATCACTTAAAAATGAGAACATTGCACATGGTAATTAAATATATTTGGGAAAAAATTGTCTTAAATCCACTATTTCAGTGGGCAATATATTGTACAAAGTATATAAAAATCAGCTGTCACTCAGTATGAATGAACTCTTTTAATTGAAGGTATGCTTGCTTCTCATGATAAATGGCATGATGATAGTATTATAGAGAGATAGAAGTTTTATATATGTTTAAGTTTATTTTATTAAAGCTGTGAACTATTGCCTTTGATCCAGGTTTTTTATAAAATCCTCAATTTATACTAAGGATTGAGGAGCAGAATGTAACTTACTTATTATTCCACAGCAAGCTTCACATAACTTTGGGCAATCTTCTTTTCCACCAGTTCCCTTTTTTTTCTTCCTTACACTTCAGCTAATAAGTAGGTAGCCTTAAGTGTGTAGCAATTTTTAATGTAGAAATCAAGCCATTGTATCAAAATACACATGAAAAACCCATCTCAGAGGCTAATTGGAAAGAATGTGTGAAACCTTCTGAGGAACAGGAAGTACTAGCTGAAGTAAAATATTATTTTTGTCTTACCCAGTATGATCTGTGGTACTGCTGTATAGTGAAACTAGAGGAACTAAAAGACAATCCCACCCTTTCACTTTTTATCACTTGCACTGACAAAGGAGAGCATGAATTTCAGAAAGGGATCCTATCTATAATACTGTTTCCAGAAGTTCCATAAGAAAACTTTTATTCAACTTTGTTGTTAGGAAAAGCTCTTGTTTCAAAAGGTCCCTTGTAGCATTTTAGAAAAATATGAAGACTTTCATTGGAAAAGAAACTTAAGTTAATATTTATTACAAAATAGAAAACTTGGATTATCAGTTTCTGGAAGGTCCAAAGTATTTTTCATGGGTGTAAGTGGGCCTTCCCAGTACTGAAGACCTTTTCCCCCTGAGTTTTGAGATAGATGTACAAGTACCTGAAAGGAGCTTGTAGCATGATGGGGGTCAGCACCTTCTTCCAGTCAACTAAGATGGGGCAAGAGGATATAGCCTCAAACTGTGCCAAGAAAGGTTCAGGTTGGGCGTTAGGAAGAATTTCTTCACAGAAAATGTGATTAAACATTGGGATGGGCTACCCAAGGAGGTGGTGAAGTCACCATCTCTGGAGTTCTTTAAGAAAAGACTGGAAATGGCACTTAGTGCCATGGTTTATAGACATGGTGGTTTAGTCTAAGATGGGATTCAATGGTCTCAAAACTCTTTTCACAGATTCACACAGAATATTCTGAGTTGAAAGGGACCCACGAGGATCATCGAATCCAGCTCTTAAATGTCACCACTGCCTCCCGGCAGGAGTTAAACCCAGGTCTCCCAAGAGACGCAGGGACACTTACCACTGTACTAAAGTGGATTTCTTTTTTCCAATCTAGTTGATTGATTCTGTGATTTTTGTACTACTCTTCAAAAAGATGTTTCTTTGTCTACAGGCAGCTAAAAATAAAGTACCAGTTAACAGCTCAACAGCATTCTTTCTTCACAGCCTGAATCTGAATTAACTTCTACATCACTTTCATTCACTCCCACTAAAGAAAAAAGGTAGCTCTTTATAAGGAGATCTGGTTTTCTGAGACTCTATTCCTATAACCCCAATCTGATATATAATGACTACCAATCACTCTGAAGTTTGCATCCGTTTCTAAGCTTTCAAATTCTAATCACTTCTCAGAGACTGTATAAGACTTTCTGGGGCAAATTCTTGCCCCTAAAATGACGTATCTCCTGGAGATACAGAGACATCCTATACCTAGTTTCCACATGTTGGTGGGACAGTGCAAATATGATCTATAACCATATATAAATTTCCCAAATGATGCACACATTTACCTCTGCATTTCCTTCTGTTAGGCAACACCAGAATTTTCACAGAATCACAGAATATTATGAGTTGGAAGGGACCCACAAGGATCATCTAGTCCAACTCACCACCTAACACCCGTACAGAGACCGAGAGCACATCCCAGAGCACAACACCAACCTAGATCCCTCACAGTCTAGCAGGCCACTCCGAGCCGGAAGGGGCCCAGGGTCAATTTTGAACACAAAAAGGTTTGATTTCCTGCAGTGAATCAGGAATCATGGTTATTCTCATCATATGGAACATGCTGTAACTCCTCCTTCTTATTCTTTCGTATGTTTTTTTGTTCCATATTACTCTCCTGTTTTGCCACTACCAGTTGAAATGTCATTTAATGAATTAGATGAAACAATGCAGTCATCACAATCAGCATCAGCAGTTCTGTTTGACCTCCGGTTTTATAATGGTTCAGTCTCTCCTAGGAATTGAAGGTCAGATAAAATTT
The DNA here is from genome assembly GCA_013390025.1 of Pitta sordida. Lineage (NCBI taxonomy): Eukaryota > Metazoa > Chordata > Aves > Passeriformes > Pittidae > Pitta > Pitta sordida. Next base: position 5,813 of record WEKX01010617.1, on the reverse strand, counting down.
TAATATTTTTGACATTTGCAATTGTAAACATATGTTTAGGAGATGGACAAGAAGAAGAAAAATATCAGGGTTCAGTGAAAAATTTCACAAAGAAAATATTTCCCTTTTCTCCATTTGTAACCATTACAAAAACCCCAAAACAAATTAAATGAACCAAACAGAGAGACTTTTCTCCAGCTAGTTATTGTTAGGTAAAAATTTTTTGTGAAGAAATACTTTGTAAGGAAAAATGAAGGAAACAACTGAAAAATAAAGGAGTTTATGAATGGACTAGAGAAGCTAAAGAGGGGTGAAGAGTAGAAGGGAAAAAGAAAAATTAAACATCTGGAAAATCTTCCTGACCATGCAATTTGCAAAGATTGTGAAACTATACCAGTAAAATAATGAAAACTTTTCATTGCTTAGAATAAGGAATGGGACAAAAGGCTAACTATTGTAATTAAAAATTAAAGCAAGACATAACAGGCTATAAATCTACCTCTTTATCCTAAAACTTAGATGTCTTTTGCCATTATAAATGCAGAGAATTTATTTTTGAACATCAAATGATCATTCACATAAATTTGGCAACCACTAATCCATAAGATTTACCCTATGAATCACAAAAGGACCATCAAATCAAACCTAAATTAGTGAGACTTCACTGGCAGAACATAGTATTTAAATAGATTATTAAGCTGCTACTTATCAAAATCAGTCCTCAGTGACAGAGGACTGTGTAGAAGAACAGTTTTCAGAGAACATTGCTCCCAGAAGACAACATTTCAGATACATCCCTGATCATGACAGTCCTTGGCAATGGCCTTCCTATACACACCCAACTTTTTATTCCATGGGACTATATCTGAAGGCTGAGTTTTGTCTGCCCAGAACAAGAAGGGAAATAATGCTGGGGACCAGATGATAGTGTGAATGAAAGCCGACAACTGATATACATCTAACTCTCAAGCCTTTCTGTAAATGGGTAGGGCATGGATGAATCCATGGATCTGAGTTCACCAACCATCACATCTACTACAGAGATGAAATCTCAGAATGTGCCCATTCAAAATCTGCAATCTTGGGCTTTACAGTTGTTCTGTAAAGAGGAAAAAATTTACTCATTGCTCAGAAATGCGATATATAAGAGCACACACAGGAGCCAATATACAGAATGCAAGAAGTTTTACCAAAACAATTTTCAACAGTTCAAGTGAAACCCAGCTGCTTTGATATTTTGATGCAAAAAGTGAGGCCTGGTTTCCACCATTTGAGATTTTGCAGCAGCGGTTCACTCAGCTCAGGTTTCATTGTAACCTTCCTGGTTTCACTTGTAACCAATTATTAAACATTTTCTTTTGGTAAGGAACTTTTTCTTGCTTGGTTTCTATAGAAATGATATAGGAAAATCTGAGAAAAGTCCAAGCATATGTTCAAATTAGATTGTAGGAGTGAAGGAGGGTGGGCACAAGGCTTTTTCATCAATGAAGTTATTTTAAAGTTGGTCTTTAAGCTAGAAAATGCTTTTAAATTTTTGCTGAATATTTGTTTGTGTAATAAGAATGTAAAAGATTAAAAACAAAAAATAAAATAAAAAAAAAAGCAAACAACCAAAGGCACAAAACATAACAAAGGAAAACTTTTAAAAAACCAAAACCTCAAAAAATCTCAGGGTGGATGTTCACTTGGGAGTTGGACTAGATGATCCTGTGGGTCCCTTCCAACTCAGAATAACCTGTGAACCAGTGA
>WEKX01010616.1:1220-12530 GCA_013390025.1 Pitta sordida | reverse complement strand
ACCTAAAAGGAGGTTGTAGACAGGCAGTGGTTGGTCTTTTCTCTCTGGCCATTGGAGATAGAACGAAAGGTCATGGTCTTAAGCTCCAGCAAGGGAGGTTTAGACTTGATACTAGGAAAAGGTTTTTCACAGAAAGAGGGATCTGACATTGGAGTTGGTTGTCCATGGTGGTGGTTGTGCTGCCTTCCCTGGAGGTATTTAAGACTGGATAAGGTGTTGAGGGTCATGATATAAATGTTACAGATGTTAGGTATTAGTTGGATTATAGGTTGGACTTTATGATCTTCAAGGTCTTTTCCAACCTCATCCACACTGTGACACTGTACTTAATTCTATAAAAGAAACTCTTATGGTGCTAAGTTTTCCTTGAAACTTAGTAGTAAACTACCATTAAATATTATGTATTATCTTTAGAGTGCAAGAGGTAGTGATCTTCAGGTGCAAGAAATCCTGCAAGGAAGACAATAGATGTGCATGGATGAGTAGAGAGCTGCTGGTCAAACTTAAGAGCAACAAGCAAATGCCCAGGCACTGGAAGCAAGGACTGGTGTCCTGGGAAGAGTGTTAAAATGCAGTCTAGTTGTGTAGGGATGGGACGAGGAAGCTAAAGCTGGTGCTGAACTTTGCAAGGGACACAAAGAGGAACAAGAAGTGCTTCTACAGTTATGTGGGTCGAAACAGGAAGGTCAAAGAAAGTGCATCCTCCTGATGAACAAGGGTGACCAACTGGTAACAGTGGATAAAGCTGAGGTACTGGACAGTGTTTTTGCCTCAGTCTTCAATGCCAACCTCTCTTCTCACATTTGTTGAGTGAGTGGAATGCAAGATGGGGACTTGGGGAGCAAAGTCCCTCCCACTGTAAGGGAGGGTCAGGTTTGTGACTACCTGAGGAACCTAAATGCATGTAAGTCTAAGGGACCCAATGAGATGCATCCTGAAGTCCTAAGGGAATTGGCTGATGTAGTTTCCAAGCCACTCACCATGATACTCAAAAGAGAGTAGAAGGTAGGACCCTGGGGACCACTGACTTGTCAACCTCATCACTCTGGCTGGGAAAATCATGGAGCAGATCCTCTTAGATATATACTAGGGCACACGAAGGACCAGGAGGTAATTTGAGACAGCCAGCATGGCTTCACTGAGAACAAGTCCTACCTGACCAACCTAGTGGCCTTCTATTATGGGGTGACTACACCAGTGGACAAGAGAGGGCTACAGATGTCCTGGACTTCTGTAAAGCCTTGTCCCACACAGTATCCTGCTCCCTAAATTAGAGACAGATGGATTCGGTGAGCGGACTATTATATGAATAAGGAAGTGGTTATACACTCCCATCCAGAGAATAGTGTTCAATGACTGAGTGGACATCAGTGACAAGTGGCGTCCCTCCAGAGTCTTTATTGGGGCCAGTGTTGTGTAATGTCTTCATTAGTGACATAAACAAAGGGATCAAGTGCACTCTCAGCAAGTTTGCTGATGACTCCAAACTGGGAGGTGCAGTTGACACACCTGAGGGTCGGGATGCCATCCAAAGGGATCTGGACAAGCTCTACGAGTGGACCTATGTGGAGTCCATGAGGTTCAACAAGGCCAAGTTCAAGGTGTTGCCCTGGGGTGGAGGCAACAACCAATATTGTTCCAGGCTGGAGGATGAAGGTATCTAGAGCAGCCCTGCCGAGAAGGACTTGGGGGTGCTGGTGCATGAGAGGCTGGACATGACCCAGCAATGTTCACTCACAGCCCAGAAAGCCAGTTGTATCCTGAGCTGCATCAAAAGCAGTTGGCCAGCAGGTAAGCATAAGGAGGACATGGACCTGCTGGATCAAATCCAGAGGATGTCATGAAGATCAGAGGGATGTAGCACCTCTCCTAAGGGAAAAGGCTGAGAAGCTCTGGTTTGTTTGGTCTGGAGAAGAGAAGACTGGGACAACCTAATTGCAGCCTTCTGGTACCCGAGGAGTGTTGGAGAGGGCCTTATGGCAAGGGCATGTACTGAGAGGACAAGAAGGAATGGCTTTAAACTGAAAGAGGGTAGGTTTAAGTTTGATATTACGAAGAAATTCTTTACTGGTGAGGGACTGGAACAGGTTGTGTGAAGTTGTGGATGTCCCATGTCTGGAAGTGTTCAGGGCCAGGTTGGGTAGGTCAGCAGGGAACCTCATCTAATCGAAGGGGTTGCTGCCCATGACAGGGGCTTGGAACAAGATGATCTTTGAGGTCCCTGCTAAACCAAACTGATCTATAATTCTGTGATAACAGGAAAAGAAAACATAAAGCTATTTGTATGATAAAACTGCAAGTTTATAATAAAATACTTACAAGTAATGTGTACCTTATGAATTGCAGGCAACTCTGGCTGCTGTTATGACAGAAAAATCCCCATTTACTACACCAATTGGTCGAAAAGATGAAGCAGATCTTGCAAAATCATCTCTGGCTATGGCAGTTTCAGACCATATAACAATCTACAACGCTTACCTGGGGTAAATGATAATTCTATGCATATAGCTGGTTGCAGATAACACTTAAGTAATGCAGTTATGAAAAGAATCCTTTATATCTCCTCTTGAACTGCTTTCACGTTACGTATTTCTCATCAAAATAGCAATAATTGGCAAATATGGCTTGCTTAGTGTTTTATTCTTTAACTCCTTTTAACTGTGCTTGCACACATGCAGGGATTTACTGTGTCAGTGTATCTTTGTAGTATTCTGTTTGTGGTATTCTGACCAGAATGTTTTTTATTTGATAAAGTACAAATGTGTAAAATGGCATACAGTTTTTGATTTTTAGGGTATTCTCAATATGTCTCAAAAATCACACATGAGTTTTGTTTCTACTCTCAGGACAGACAAAAATGTGGGGTTTTTTGAAAGAAAACCATTTGGTATTTTTACTAGTGTCTTATCAAATCTATGTTACAGGCATGTTGTCTGGAGTGTCCTTAAACCAGCAGCATTCATCTTCATTAATGCAACTCTAATTATGGTGTGGAGAATGCTGACCAAAACATGTTATTCCTCTTTAATTTACCACCACTTTTACTGTTCTGCTTTTGATGGGATTGTTTTTGCTATAAGTCAGGATTTTTTCCTTAGGTGGAAAAGGGCTCGACAGGAAGGAGGGTATCGGGCTGAAATGACTTACTGCAGAAGAAATTTCCTTAACAGGACTTCACTGTTAACTCTGGAGGTAAAACAAATAATTATGCTCTGCACTCATAAGTTACTTGTTAAAATTTTCCTCTGAAATCTCATTCCCTTTTAAAGAGGTAGTATATCACAGTTACTATTCAGGCAAGATAAAAGCAAATGGAATGCTAGGGACTGATGACATGCATACCTTCAGTTGAGGTAGCTGTGTCTGTATTTGAGTTTTGATCTGCACACTTTGGTGTACAGCTTTCCAGTCACTGCTGTTGGGGAATCTAGGCCTTGCTTTCACCACAGAATCAAAACTTAATGAATTAACAAGTTATTCTTTCAGTCAAACAAGGATCTATTAACAGCTGTTTTAAAAGTTGAGCCACAAACTTAGGTAGATGATCTTTTATTTTTGGTGAGAAAATGTTTTAACTGGTCTTCCCTATTTAAGTTGGGGTGACTGAGCACTTCTAAGCAGTGGATTCTTGATGCATATGTATATTTTCATTTTAACTGCACATAAGAAATTTAGTTCAGTAATCCCTCGCTGCTTCTCAGTTTGAGTTTCACTCCCTTACATCTTCATGGGATTTTTTCCAGTGAAGACGCTGTAGTCTTCCCGTGATTCTTCACAGCATTTTTCTGTGTGCACATGTCCAGACTGCATCTCCTGCCCCACGGGGCGGGACCAGCACTCCCTGGGGGACGGGATGCTTGGGGGTCAGCCATACTCTGTCCCTAATGAATGTATGCTTTATGCACACTGTGTCAACCTTGCCATGGAGGTGCAGGGTCAGCCCATGGTGCGGGCTCAAAGCTGCCTGCCTTGCCAGCCAAGGACAGCAGCAGATGGTGCTCTGCTCTGCCTGGACCGGGGCTGGCCTCTGCAGCGCGAAAGCCAGGCAGGAGAGCTGCAGGACCCACACACCCGCCATGGCCCCGGGTTGGCCCCGGGAAGGCATGCCTGCTGTGTGGGACCTCCTGCACTGGGACTGAGACAGGAGCTGCCCTCTGCTGCCCCCCACACCGGGAAGGGGCAGAGAAGATCCCCTTCACTCCCCTGTCCGGTCAGAAGGTGCAGGGAGGTGCCAGGCATGCCCCAGCACTCCAGGGCTCAGGGATGAGGAGAGCCAGAGGGCATTCCTGGCACCTCCCTGTGCTATGTGATGGGATAGGGGAGTGAAGGGGATCCCTTCTCCCCCTCCCTGCTGCCAGGGAGTCTGCGGGGTTCACTGCTGCCATACCACCATGGCAGGGACACCCCAGCTTTCGCTGCTGCCATGATGGGGGTCCTGGACCCAGGGGGGGCCACAATGCCAGTGGCAGTGGCTGACAGGGTCCCAGCACGGCTCCGGGCCAGTAGCTGTAATCAGCCGTTGACATCATGTTATAAACCTTCCCTGCCATGTAATCTCTGTAGCACTCATAAAGAAACGAACTCTGGGCAGTCCCCAAGTGAGCGAGAGGTGCTGCTCCCCCACCCTGAGTGGCATGCCATTCCTGCCCCATGGGGTGTGCCAGTCCTGCCCCTGATGCAGCAGAGGCACTCTGCACATGCGCAGCTGTCCCATCCTCACGTGACACGGCAAAACAGTGAAAAATCGAGGGAAGTCTATGATGTCTTTGCAGGGGAAGAACCCGCAAAGAAGTTAAGCTGTGAAATTTGAGACGTGAAGAGGGATTACTGTAATGGGCTTTTTCATACAAGTGAAGAGTATTCCAGTGTGGCTGCAGAAAATACAAGTGGATTTTCTAGTAAGAGATTTTCCCCTGGAGAGCATGAATTACTCAGATGAAGTGCCATTGCCTGCTGCTGGAGTATGTAACTTTGAATTCAGAATTTTTCTAATATCTTACTGATTTCAGGATGTCAAGCAAGAACTCATAAGGGTGGTCAGAGCAGCAGGGTTCACAGCACCTACAACACAATGTGGACAGGATGGAAATGGAGCCACACAATCCCTTTCTCTAAGTGAAATAGCTCTGCTTAAAGCTGTTTTGACTGCAGGACTGTATGACAACATAGGAAAAATACTATATATGAAATCCGTGGATATCACAGAGAAGCTGGCTTGCATGGTAGAAACTGCTCAGGGTAAAGCACAAGTGCATCCTTCCTCTGTAAATCGTGATTTACAGACATATGGATGGCTGCTCTACCAGGAGAAGGTAAGCTGAAGTTAGTGTGTGTTTTTAAGTACAGCCCTGCTGATTTTAATACTGCTTTAAACAGTAATATGTAGTAGTAATATTTCAATGTGTGATTTTTCTTTTTTACTGTTCATAACAGACTGTAAGGTTTTGAAACTTGGTAGTGACCTCACATCCCCCAGTAATAAAATAACCAGTTATTTAATTGACTGCTGAACTCCCTAAGTAAATTACATTTTTTAACTGTCACTTTCTTCCCCCTTACAACTGAAAATCTTGTCAGCCATTTGCTGAATGCAAGGGTTTGTATTTAGTTACATTTTTGGTACAGCAAACCTGACAGAAGTTGCTTACTGCCCAAATCTGCTGGCGAGAAGCAGGAAATACTAGAATTCCTAATGCATGTGAAGTGATAGTATTTCAGAGCTTTGGCTTTTAAAAGAAGGAATCAAATTTGATGTTGCGATTTGGGATTTTCATTGCTCTTTTTAATGCTTATGTTTGTTTATATGCAGGTGAGGTATGCCAAGGTGTATTTGAGAGAGACTACTTTAATATCCCCATTTCCCATTTTGCTTTTTGGTGGGGACATAGAAGTTCAGCATCGGGAGCGTCTCCTAACAGTCGATGGCTGGATCCATTTTCAGGTACATTGGGGCGATAACTAAACTATCTTTTGTGGTTCCATGGGCTTTTGTATTACACAGTTGATGTACCAGCTTACTTCAGACCACTATATATGTGAGATGGAGACAAGAGGGAGGAAAGGGGAAGAGAATTAAAGAAAATTATGGGAAATTTTATATACACGTAAATCACCCTCAAAAGGATAGGCTTGTAACAAACCTGTTCTCTTTCTGTTCATGAGGAAACTGTTCTTTCAGAAAAGGTATTGAAAATGGATGTAGACTAAATCTTTTTTTAATTGAGTCATACAGAAAGCAGAGGAGTATGCTCTTTTTATATTTTAATATATTTTTATATTACCTTTTCCTATAATCTTAAAATCATGTAAGTATATTAATCTTTAGTACACGACTTTATATGCTGCTCAGTAGCTCAAATTATTTGGGAAAGAAAAAATTCAAATTGTGCTTACCTGGGTTTGGGATGTTTGGTTTTCTTTATGAGTTTTTTTTTTCTTCTCCATATGTAAAAGTTTTATTTGGAAATGGGAAAGCTGGGGTGCATTTTCTTAGTGTATTTTTGCAGAGAAAACAGTGAACATAAACAAGACTCATAGAGGATCTTATTATGGCAAGCACTGTTTTTTGCCATCCTTCGAGTTTCTTGGTTACAATTTTCTGTTCTCCTGTGGGCCTTGTGTTAGTCTCAAAGACAACTATAAGCTACAAAACATTTTAGTTCATTGCACTTTGCTGATGCAATTAAGCAGCCATCTAATGGAATTCACATGAATATGGAATTTTAAAAGCAGATCCCTTGTGGGTTTGTTGGAGGTTTTTGGTCTGGTCCCTATGTGGCTACAGTTGTGTGGTTGCAGGGCCAATCACATCTTACAGTGTGCTTCAGAATTTCTTTTTTTTTCTGTTGAAATGCTAAGCAGAATACATTGCATTTACTTCTTTTACCTTGAGAGGGAGGGGGAAGCAGTTAATTGGGGATCTTACTGGTAAATTGCTTCTGCTTCTTTGTCTTGAAATGCTGTTCTTTAGGCTGTCATGCTAAAAGTAACTGGTGCTTAAAGTTACAGCATAATGTCACTTCATTCACTTAATGAGTGTACTTACCCATATGCTTCAAATCATGTATATGCATCATGTTTGAAGGAATCTTGTTATAAACTTCTATTTATATGTAAGGTCATCTTGGTAATGCTGATGTTCTTCTTTTCGGTTCTTTATAGGCTCCTGTAAAGATAGCAGTGATTTTCAAACAGCTGAGAGTTCTTATTGAGTCTGTTTTAAAGAAGAAGCTTGAAAATCCAAAAATGTCACTTGAAGGTAACTATTGCTGCATTGCTGTCATTACTGTTTGTTAAGTAGGCCTTATGGCAAATCTGAGAAGTCATTATTATATGGTATCCCCACACAGGAGGGTTGATGTGACTTCAATGTTATTCTTTTAATCTGAGAGACATTCAGAAAGTCATTAGTAACCCTGCCTATATCGTGGCTCACCCCAGATGTACAAAGATCTGCACAACTGCTGTTTTAAAGGTGTCCCTGATAACAACATTCAAGGTAGTGATAGTAGTGGTGAGGTATGCATCTCAAAACAGAAGTAAGATGGTGTTTGAAGAACCTTAGGAATGGATGGTTTTTATTAGTGTTATCCAGGTTGTCTCAAAGTTTATTTCAATGATGGGCAACTGCATGTTGGCCTCAAAAGTTAAGGGATAGAGGACCACAATTTAAAGTCTGAACGCTGGATGTTCAGAAGAGTATTTTGGGTGAGGAGGATGAAGAGGAGTTCCTTTATGCTGAAGTATTGTAGGTAACCCACCATTTTATCGTCTCTTCTGTGAAGTATTGAAATGACCACCACCAGTTCACTGAGTAATTCTGTAAGTTCTGTAATGATGTACCATGGCCATACTGTTTGTCCTTTTGCTTGGCAAATGGTAATCACTTGTTTTTCTTTAGATTCTGGCATAGCCTAAAATATTTAAGATTTTAAGTTGCTGAGAGCTAGACTCGTCTTTTGGTTTTCTTGGGGCTTAGAAGTAAATTTTTAAACTCACTCTTTTCCACTCACTGTGTTCATTTTCTTTCCTAGATGACAAGGTTTTACACATCATCAAAGAGCTGATAAAAACAGAGAATGGTAACTGAAACCAGACATCAGTAATGAACCAGAGCTTCAGTAATGGCAGGGCAAATGCGTACTCCAACCTAAAACATTAATTGCAAGGATTTAAATGCTTAGTGTGGTTGATACCAGCCATGATGGGGATAGACTGCATGATTTTACATAGGATTTTGCATAGGATTAATCTTTCTCTATATCACTTTGAAGATGAACATTGAATATGTTTAGTATTTACAATACATTTGGTGCCATTTTCTGACTGTACCAATGATAGCTGCAATCAGTTTCTTTTCAATATAGGAATGTCTGTGAACAATTCTTCTTTTTCAGCTTAATGTGCTAATCATACCATCACTGGTGATGCAATATGTAGTGATGATTAAAGATTGAATCTCAGTTGATTAGAATTCCATTAGATGTATGCAAACAGAAGACAAATGTTTCTTATATGGGTTTTCCTAATTGGTAATTTTTTTAACTATGAATTTGCAGTATTAAATGAATACATCTTATAGATGTCTTGATTTTTCTGTAAGATTTACTGTAAGAAGATGCTCTATAAGGTGATGGTATGAAATGCTGTGCACAGGTGCTCAGCTAGACAAGTGTACTAACCAGCAGCTCCTTCCAAACAGAGGATGTGCCTCTTTTTACAATTGTTCTCCTTGTTCACCGTGGTCCTTGTCTCTCCCTGCAAATGCAGTATGTTTTGGTGTCCCTTTTGTATGTTAAGTTTTGCACAGTCCCACAAGCCTCCTTCAAATGATGGTTATGGTTTTTTCCCCTTTATTGAGCCAAGTTCAGATTGACCCTCTCCAAGGCTCTAGCAGAGCGGTTCTTGGTGGAAACTTTCAGTGGCAGAAGCTAATTTTATATCATCTCTGCTTTCAAGAACGAGGAATATATTGCTGGGGAAGGTTTATCATTAGAACAGTTGCAGTCAAGTAGGAACCATATGTACAGACAGGGAAACAGGAGCGACTACAGGAACTGGGATTGTTCAGCCTGGAGAAGAGGAGGCTCAGAGGTGACCTCATTGCTGTTTACAACTACCTGCGGGGAGGTTGCAGCCATATGGGTGTAGACCTCTTCTTCCAGGCTGACAACACCAGAACGAGAGGGCACGGCCTCAAGCTACGCCAGGGGAGGTTTAATCTTAATGTTAGGAAGCGTTTTTTCACAGAGAGAGTAATTGCATATAGGAATGGGCTGCCCAGGGAGGTGGTGGAGTCGCCATCCCTGGAGGTGTTTAAGAGAAGACTGGACGAGGAGCTTAGTGACATGGTCTAGCCGGGGGGTGTAGGGCTGGATGACCCTGGGCCCCTTCCGGCTCGGAGTGGCCTGCTAGACTGTGAGGGATCTAGGTTGGTGTTGTGCTCTGGGATGTGCTCTCGGTCTCTGTACGGGTGTTAGGTGGTGAGTTGGACTAGATGATCCTTGTGGGTCCCTTCCAACTCATAATATTCTGTGATTCTGTGATCTTAAAAATAAAGCAGAGGTTAGTAGTGTACTGAAGGGGTACTGAGATAAATGCATAAAAAAGCAAAATACATGGAACCTATCCAGTTAGATTATCGCAGCAGAACTGGTATTGCTGCGCTAAGAGAGAAACATGAGTTGAAAGTAACCCAGTTTGTGCATGTTACCCTATGCACAGTTCTGGAATAATAATTTGCTGAGAACTGAAAGAAGAATTATCACATCTATTATTTTTTATGCATTGTGATAAACTAGGTTTCATAGAAGAGACAGGAACTGGGGTTTCAGTTTGGTTTTTTTTGCACCAAAGTACTCTACATTTAGGCAAGGAATCATTTAAATGGTAAAGTTTTGATCTAAAGACCTCAATTTTGCCTTCGCTATTCACAGACACTGAAATAAAAATCTGAAAGCTATAGTCATTGAAGATAGGAAACTGCTCGTGGGGCAGATATAGTTTATAAGTTGTGTTCCAATTGAGATCTTTCATTTGTATCCTTTGTAACCATGTATTAGGAAAACATTGCAGTATTCCAGTAACTAACAAGACCCTCTTTCTTTTGGATTTGAATTTTGTGTATTGGTTGCTGATCTTAAATCACTAAATCCTAGGGGAAAAGTGAAGTGTCCTTGAGTTCTTCCTTATTCAACTGTGATCAATAGAGAGGGTTTTTTGCATGTATGGATGGATGGTAATGTTGAGATTCAGAGTTACTCTTTGTGTTCCTCTAGCATGTCCTGCTGAGCTGAGTTAAGGGGATATTTTGTAATAAATAGGAAATTGCACGATCTTCTGAGTGAGTGACAGTTTTCTGCAAAACAGGTTAAGGAAATCACACTGTGGTGTACAGGTACTCGGTTACCTTCAAACAAACAAATACAGTGATCCCTCGCTACTTCACAGCTCACCATTTACAGATTCGATACCTCAAGTGTTTTTTTCCCCCCACAGCTTTACTGTATTTACCCTATTTACCGCTGCTTTGTGGATTTTGCTTATCGCAGCATCTTTCTGGAACTGACCCCTGCGATATCTGAGGGATTACTGTACTACATTGGCTTTCTGCTTCTGTGGTATACATGAGCAACTTCTGAGCCTGTGCTCTTTTGGCTGGATGAACTGTTGCTCTATTTATTTAATAAAGACTTCTGTTAACACCATTGTGTTACTTTTCTCACAGCATTTAGCAGACAGGAGATTGGTCAGTAGCTATGAATCTTTGTCACTATAGTCTCAACAGAGGTCTTTGATGTGCACCTTTTTTTTAAATGCAGTGCCTCCTCCTGGTCTCTGTGTCTTCATAGTATCATAGTATTGATGAGATTGGAAAAGACCTTGAAGATCATCAAGTCCAACCTATAATCCAATTAAATCCTAACATCTCTAACATTTATATCATGACCCTAAACACCTCATCCAGTCCACCCTTAAACACGTCCAGGGAGGGCGGCTCAACTGCCTCCATGGGCAACCCATTCCAATGCCAGATCACTCCTTCAGTGAAAAACTTTTTCCTAATGTGAAGTCTAAACCTCCCTTGTTGGAGTTTAGGACTATGACCTCTCATTCTACCTCCAAAGCCGCTCCTCATAGGGCTTATCTTTCAGCCCCTTTATAATCCTTGTTGCCCTTCTCTGAACTTGTTCTAGCAACTCAACGTCTTTCCTAAATTGAGGGGCCCAGTGCTGGACACAATAGTCAAGTGCCAAGTACAGGGGAAGGATAACTTCCCTTGCCCTGCTAGTCACACCATTCTTGATGCAG
>WEKX01010615.1:632-17204 GCA_013390025.1 Pitta sordida | reverse complement strand
TCTTTCATGACCCTTTCCAGCGTGAGTTTGATCCCAGGGGAAACAGCTTTTCCATACTCTGCTGCCCGGGGGTCACTCCACAGGGTGCAGTTCTTGAGCACTGGCTGCGCTGCTTCAGAGTGGGTCCCATCCCAAAGCACACAGATCCTACCAGGTACAGTTCTGCTACACAGCACGGACTCCTCCACGGGCTACAACGTCTTTCCTAGGACTCTGCTCTAGTGTGGGCTCCAACACCTCTTCAGCCTCCCTCCAGCATCCTCCTCCTCCAGTGTGGACTCCTCCATGGGCCACAGGTGAATCTCTGCATGCCTGTGCTCTCTCTCCATTCCATGGGCTGCAGGGGGACAGCCTGCTTAACCATGATCCTTTCCATGAGCCGCAGGGAGATGCCTGGAACACCTCCTCCCCCTCCTTTGGGCCTGGCCTTGCGCCTGCATTGCTGTTACAACTTCTCACAGCTCCTCTCTGGCCTCCATCCTCTTGCTGTCACTCTTTTTTTTTTTCCTTTCTTAAATACATCATCACAGAGATGCCGCTATCTCTCCTGATTGGCCAGGGCTTGGCTCGAACAGACCCAGCCAGGAACTGGCTGGCATTACTCTGCTAGCTAAGAGGGAGGATTTTCAGCAACTTCTCAAAGAAAAGGCTCCTCCATAGCAACACCCCCCAACCCCCCCCACCAATGCCAGGAAAAAAATGGCAACAGCAAACCCAGCACAAATTGAAAGCTCTAAAATGTTCCTCCAGAAAATGTGCAGTAGCATAACCTAGTTCTCCACAAGTTAAACAACCTTTGGACTAGTTAGAGCCATTACTGTTACTGTTTCAAATAAACTTATCTTGGCAGATATGTTTTGCTCACAGTGATAGTTGCAAAGTAAGTTATGTGTTGAGTTCTTTAATTGCGTAAGATAAACATTGAGTTATAAAGAGTTCAAGGAATTAAGTATATTAAAAGTTGTCATACATTGTATCCTATGAGTAATGCTTTATTTGAGAGGCTGTGTTAAAGACATTCACCTTGCATAATTTTTCTGAGTTTTGTTTTGGTTTTGTGGTTCTGTTTGGATTTTTTTTTAAATTATGAATTATTTGCTTTGGTGAATTTCTGTTACTAAATATGCAGAGTGTCCTCAGAGTGAGATTTGATGAAAATTAAGAATGGTGGTAAAGATCCCTTTCCCTTTTTAACTTTCACTAAGATAAAGAAGTTATGAAAAGTTACAGGTGCAGAAAGAGGAAAAATTCAAAACAATAGGCATTTTTCCCATTACAGACAGCCATCTTTGTCAGAAATGTTTTGGAAAAAGCTGGTAAAAGTTTCATAAATCTTTGTTTGTAAATGTACATTTGAGAACTGTCTCTGGCAAGGCAGTTAGGTTTATACCCAGGTGGCTCTTTCCTTGTGTTTATTTGGCCATAACCAAGGCAACACTGGCCACCGTGAAACCGAACAGTAAAACGTTGTTTATGTTTTCTTTGAAATCCCTGTGTACATGGTCTTTTCATGCTGCTTACAGTGACTGCTGAGCTGATGAGAGTGTTTATCTTCAAGAGTGGGCAGGCAGCTTTCTGGCAAGGCTGCTAACAGGAGGAATTGATTTCATAATCAGAGCTAAATGGCACCTCTCTGGCAATAGACATGTTGAGTCACATCTGCTATGCATGCACCTCTATGCTATTATCTTGGAAACTCTCCTGTATGGCGTCTGTCTGCCTCTCAAAACCCAGGAACACAAATAGCCTTTTTGAACAGTTTATTTCAGCCAGGTTTTCCAGCTACTGAATATTTGCCGCACCTATTCTGACACTTATTTTTTATGGTTTCCAGGTATACTGTCTTCAGGTTAGTATCTTCACTGTGTACCATAGGCTGAATGGGATGTCATAAACTGTAGCGATTGAGGCACAGTCCCCAGATGCAGGTGCAAATTAGAAACACTTTATTGAATTCTCAAGCCCTTTTATATGTTCTCAGTGCTGCTCCTGTGCATGGAAAATACAGTAATACCTCACCTTTCGCAAGGAGCGGGTCTCCCCAAGGCCTCGCAAACGGTCAACTTCTCAAATATGTGAGGATCATTAATATGCATACAGGCCATGCCCATCGTTCCGCCCCCAGCCAATCAGGAGCACCATGTGACCTCCCCACGGGGCCGTGCCAGTCCCACCCCACAGGGAGTGTCGGCACCGCCCCTTGGTGAAGCAAGGCACTGTGTATGCGTCAGCCGTGAAGCTTTGTTAATCACTGAGGAAGGTCAGCAAAAAATATTTCACACAAACCACCCAGTTTGCAATGGAGAAGTCACAATGCAGCAAGGTATTACTGTATTCCCATTGGTTCCAGCTTCCCACCAGCAGGTTTGTTCTGCATTACAATTGGCTACAGCATAGAGGTGCCCAGATATTGAACCACACCCTAGTTTAACCATTGTATCTTATAGAAATCAAATGTTATTATCCATAATTCCCCCTTTTTTGTTTCCAAAAACCAACTTTCAAAAACTTGTCAAGAACACATTGAACATACTCTGTAACATAAGGCAACCATACAACAATGCATATAATATACTAACACATGTAAAACCTGTTTTCATAAACAACTGATCACAGGGGATGTGAGAGTGCATGAACATTAAATCAATACTTTGACAGCTTCTTGCAGAGATAAACTCCTTTTGGAAAGTCCAGGAAGAGCTGGGGTGGCCATAACTAAGCAGTGAGATCATACAGAAAAAACCTAATAGATTAAAAAGCAAAGGCAACTAATGCAACTAACTCTTTTCTTATTAGCTGAACACTTTTGAATTGCTGGATGCATATTATATCTAAATGGTGTGACGGAATCTCACTCTGAAAGAAACAGTACCAACTTGACAGGGTGTGTAATCAGAAGATCACAGTACTCCTTTTGCTGCTTCAGACAGTGCAGTAATCTGTTCAAGTACAAGGAATTATTGCAGTAAATATCTGATCAACACAGTGGTTTAAGTGTGCTTAAGAACTACAGTATAGTAACATTTAGAATGAAATTAATAGAGAAGTCATTTTGCTGTTCAGACAGAGCAATTTCAGAAACTGTTAAACGTTAAAGATTTCTCTCTCACCATTTCTTTTTCCACCTTATACATTCACATTCAAGGCACAGGATTTCCCGAGGTATTTGTAACTTGGCTTTAAGACTTTCACAAATAGAATATAAAACTTCTAATTGCTTCTGGCATGCTGCTATTTAGTAAAATAAAAACAAGTCAAATTTATTTTTGGTATAAATCAAGAGAAGAAAATAAGGCAGACAAGAACTTGGCTATGTACCTAGAATAAAAACAAAACCTGGTCAGTAGGAATTTTCAGCTGTAGAATGAAACAAACATTTCGGAAACAATTAAGTACAGAGTCATGCAAGTCTCAGCTAATCCCTTACAAAACCAGGTAGCATCACTAGGTGTTTTGCGTAGGACACTTATTAATTATTTTGGCTATGGGCGTTATAATTTTCACTTTACTTATGGCATATAAACCCAGAAAGATTGAAAAAATACTACATTACTAAGGGTGAAATAAGGTTACTTCTAGCAGAGTAACAGAACACTTTAAGTTAGTAGTTATTTGCATTTCTTTGGATGATCTGAGACTCTTCTCTGCTCTGGGTCTGGGTCTGGGTCCGGGCCTCAGCAAGGACGGAGGGGTCACGGGGGCCAGAGCTGCCTGGCTGCTGCTGTCGCCTCCCCACCGCCGCAGTTTCTTCTCCTCCTCTGCACCATCGCCAGAACTGCACAGCAGCTCCATCACCAGCACAGCTTGGCCCTGCTCCACCACTGCCCCACCATGGCCTCCGCCATCTTGCCACCACCCAGGACCACCCCTAGCATGCCAGTGCTGCCTTCCCTGTATCAGAAACTTTACTGGTGGTAGGGGCTGTGCCGATGGAAGTGTTCTACTGATGGTGAGATTTGCACTGGTGGTGGAGAGGGGGTTTGGAATGGCCAGGTCTGGCATGACTGTGCTCCTATGATGTCAAAGGGGTCAGGGAAAGCTGAGAAAACAAAGGGCTCAATCAAAAGCTCTGGATAGGAATTCTCCCCAGCCATTCCTCCCTCTGATGCTAGTGTGTCTGCCACAGCTGCTTTAAGTTTCCTATCTGCGCATAGTTGTTCCAAAGAGTCTTTTACTGATCGCCATGTAGTTAGAAGAACTGTGGCATTGGTATCCCCTCTAGTCGTAGCTTCTAACAAGGCAGAACCTGCTGCCTCCCAAATAGGGATATTAAAAACAGTCTGCGGTGCCGTTTTCTTTTACCAGTCCGTTATACTCAATACCTCTGGCTTGCAAAGTACAATTAAAAATACATAAAAGAAACTCATCTTCAGAAAGCATTTGTGCTCCTATGATTAAATATTACATCCTCAGCTGCTCACCTGAATTTCAGTGCTTATGTCCAAACTTTACAGTTCTCTCTAACCTCTGCTTCTCGTTTGGATGGGCTCGTCACTGACACTCTCCATCTGCATTTCAGAATCCCGTCGGGATCACCATTTGTGGCGATTAAGGTACGGTCCCCAGATGCAGGTGCAAACCAGAAACACTTTATTGAATTCTCAAGCTCTTTTATATGTTCTCAGTGCTGTTCTCGCACACGGCAAATAGTCCCATTGGTTCTAGCTTCCTGCCAGCAGGCTTTCTCTTCATTACAATTGGCTACAGCATAAAGGTGCCAAGATATTGAACCACACCCTAGTTTAACTGCTTTGTCTTATAGAAATCAAATATGTTCATACCCATAATGAACCACTACACATTCTATAATGTAAATAAATTTACACCAGAACCCACTTGCTTCCTACGTAGTGTTGTGACTTACTGAAGATACCAACTGATTTCCTCAAACTTTTTGGAACAATTTTCTATGATTAAGATGCTGCTTATACAAGGCGAGGCAATACTTACTTTCAAAATTCAATGGGCATGGGCACATAAAAAAGATTGAAACAGCAATTACTTAAGGAGAATCCTACAGTCCACCTGAACATGATTCCCTCTCTAGACAGTAGAAAATTAATCATTCTCTTGGTCTTTACTAGGTAGATGGATCTGTGATCAAAATTACATACTCATTAAAGTAATCAGATCTCAAAAAAGCACATGACAACAAATTGTGTGGATCAGCACAGAGATTTACTTTTCAGATACAAAACTACATGTAGTGTAAGAAATTGCAGAGTAATTAGCACTTGTATTTTCTTTCCCTTCACTAAGTAACTCTGCTTTTTGTATCATCTCTGTTTTCTTCATGTAATGAAGCTTCTTTGGTCTTCCCAGAGAAATCTGTCAGACTGTTCCATATTCAGTTTCTGAAATTAATTTTAAATTATTTTTCCCAGGAGTGCAAACAGTGATACTAAAGGGGAACAAAAATTTAAAAAGACCAAACAACAGAACTCTAGGTTTTTAGTGATGAAAAATAAAAAGTGACTTCATTTATTAAAAGGCAGATTCCAAATGATATCGGTAATTATTTAGCGTTTCAGAAACAGCATTGCAGAATTTCCTGAATTTCCTGTTATTCCTGTATTACTTCCTCTCTTCTTCAAATGTAATATTACTTAAATGATAGCTGTTTTTTTCATTATGTTCAGGAAATATGATTCAACATTCTGCAATGTTTCTTATAAACGGAAGTAACTGTATACTTCTAGAAATTGTAATGTTCAATATTAATATCTATAAGAGGCAAGTAACTTGGAAAACAGAAATGTAAATGAAAAATACCTTCAAGTGATTAGACAAAATGCAAAAACAAAAGTATAAGCCATTTTTTTCAGAATACAGTGCTTTGTCTGCTTCAACAAAAAATTGAGAATAATGAAAAATAATTTTCTGTGAAAGAAACAAAGAGCTCATCTTGATGTCAGGCACAATGCATTCCCTAGAGTATTGTTCAATTTTGTTTGTTGATATCAGTCATTTATTGACAAAAATACCTTTGCAATAGTATTCAGACATCAAGAGGTGGAAACAAATTTAAGTTTGGTAGTAAACCCACTGTATAAAATACATTCTTTATTTCTGCTTTAACTTCAATAAGCTCAAAACAGGTACAGTGAAAGAAAGTTGCTCAGGACTCTGTTCAGCCTATTCTTGTCTGAACCTTACAAAGCCCATTCTGAGCTTATCCAAGGAGAGAGAATACATAGCCTCATTCGGCAACCTCCTCTAGGGCTTGATCATGCTTAGAGCCTTACAGTGTCCAATGTCTCTTGAAAACTATTTGAAAATATTTTATTAACAGCTATTTTAGATTACATCAGAAGTATTTATCACATAGTGATAAATCATTGTGACCAACATTCAGTGCTATAAAGGACTTTTCAAAGATCAGAGTAGAAGTTTTTTCATTGTAATTGTTAAGACATCATCATTTCATGAGTAGTAAAGAGATAATTGTATTACAGTCATGCCTTGGTGCATTGCAACTTCTCCATTGCGACCTCACTGGTTTGCGGCAAATTTTCCCCGTGAATCTGCCTCAGTGGTTCACAGAGTTTCCCGGCTGACGCATGAGCAGTGCCTCTGCTTTGCTGAGGGGCAGTGCTGGCTCTCCCTGTGGGGCGGGACTGGCCCGATCCCACAGGGGGGGCACGTGGTTCCACCCATTCACTGTGGCGTTTATAGTCCCGCAGCACCGTGCTGCGGTCCCTGCCCTGCTCCTGTGTGTCTCCATGCCCAGTCCCTACCGTGGAAGGCTTACATGACAGTATGCCCCAGGCAGCCACTGAGACCCAGTGCAGCACCACCACAAACCACACAGTCCCCTATTACTCTAAGTCCAACTGGGGGACTGACCCCCTGCCAGGCATGTGGTATTGTTTCCATTGCTACAGGTGGGGAAGGCAATACAGTCTGTGCCAGGGGACTGTGCACCAGGTGCATCTGGTGACGACGTAGGCCTGGGGAAAGTGCCCCATAAAAGTGAGGCTGGGCTGGCTGCAGTGGCAGTGGGGCAAGTGCTGTGTGCTGGGATGGTGCAGCTGTGGGATGTGCTGCCCACCCACGCCGTGCAGGACCATGCCATACAGCCCTGACCGCTGCTCCCCCATTCCCCGTCCCCGATGCCCGTGCCTGCGCTACAGTTAAAGGACAAGAAACTCTGACACCATCCCTTGTCGTAAGGGGGTCTGGGTGTCACAGTGTTGCAACGTTAAGGTTTCCCAGGCTCAAAGAGTGCTGACCAGAGCCTGGAGACACCCCTTCCCTGCCACGTCTCTGGAGCTTCCCCACTGTGGAGGCAGTGAAAGCATGCATGGTGGCAGCAGCCCGGCGGCGGCTGCGGAAGCAGCAGTGTGGCCAAAGAGAAGACCAGGGATTCTCTGGGGATTCTGAGAGGGCTCAGAAATGCTTCTCCTTGCTCCCCTGTGCTGTGAGAACCTGTGGGGAGGAGCAGAAAACACTCCCCAGTGCTCCGGAGTGGCGGGGGGTGGAGATATGGGCATGGCCTGATGCATACTAATGACCTGTGCATGTTTGTGAATCAGACAGTTTGCAAGACCCTCAGGAGACCTGTTCCTTGCAAATCTGGAGGCATGGCTGTATAAATACCCTAAATGACAAAACTTCTTTCATTTTTGAAAAGAATGGAATAAGCTAAACATTTTAGTTGAGAATTATTATGAACCGTATATATTTTAATATAGAGTTACTTTGGTGTGAATTTCCACTGAGTTTACATTGCTTTCCCAGGATTACAGTCAACCATCACTACTTCGTGGTCCCTCTCTCACAGGTTCATGTCTCCATGGTCTGTTTTCAACGGAAGCCTGTTTCACAGTGCATTTACAACTGCCCCTGTGCTAAACTGACAGTTAGGAATATGCAAATTAGCCCTGCCCACTGTGTCTCCCCACGCAGCCCTGACAGGCTCCGACAGTGTGTCGGCAGCTGCTGGCCCCCTGCCGCCTCCCCATGCTCAGGAACAGCAAACACCAGTCCCACCACTGGCCCCGGGGCCACAAGCAGCAGCTGCTGTCCCCCCACTGCCCTCCCAAGCTCAGGAATGGTGACCACTGGCCTCTCCGCCAGCTCAGGGCCACAAGCGGTGGCTGCTGCCCACCCCCTCTGCTCCCCCATGCTCAGAAATGGCCAGCGCCAGCCCTGTTGCCCACTCTAGCCCCTCAGGAGTGGGGGAAACTGTCCACCACCTCCTCCAGTCCCTCAGAGGTGGAGAACACCCTCCACTGCGCCATTGAGGGGGAAAGCCAGGAATCCCCTCGCCCCGACACAGGGAAGGGTCAAATGAGATTCCCTTGACTCCTCTGATTCATCAGAGTGCATGGGGAGGTACTAGGACGGTTCCCCGGGGCTCCAGGACTGAAGGGGCAGTGCAGCAGGTGGGGCAAATTTGTATATTTATGAATTTCCTATCATCACAGAGTGAGGACTTTGCAGGGGGAGGTGGAGACTTGAGGGCCTGTGATAGTCAAGGGATGACTGTAATTAAAATCAATCTCATTGTATATAACAGTAATCCCTCACTACTTTGCTCTTCACCTCTCGTGGCTTCAGTACATTGCGGTTTTTTTCCTGCAAAGACATTTTCTGGCTCTTTCGCCCCATGTAGGGTGAGGGTTGGTGTCAGCAGGTGCTGAAAACTTGGGAACCACCAAAGCTCATTCTTTTATAACAGTGTCTCAAAGTCCATTAATAAAGCCGCCCTACAGAGCCCTCCTCCATAGCTAGCTGCTCCTTGCTACTCGCTGCCGCAAGTAGGAGCATGCAGCAGCTACCAGCAGCCACGAGCATCTAGCTGTTTTCTTCTGCTAGCGGCTAGCGGCTACAAGCTGCTGCTAGCTGTTTTATGCTTCTAGCTCCTGCATGCTCCTGCTTGCTGTTTTCTCCAGCATGCTGCTACTTGCTGCTGCTGCTGCTCAGAGCTGAAGGGGTGGGAGGGCTGCCTGTAATTGCATGTATATGAATTGCTACTTCACAGATTTCACTTATCCTGGCATGTATCCAGACCCGACCCCCTCCACTATTCAAAGATAACTGCATAAACATATTTCTGTAAAATGACCAATTACCAGGACCTTATTAGGCATTATGACATGAAAAACACTTCTTTGCATGACCCATATGTGGTTTTGTGAAGCAAAACTGAGACCTTTCATAAAGGGACAAGAACTCAGTGAGTGAAGTGAAATAAAAGAACTGAGTAGAGACTACTGAATTAAATTAAACTTCTTAAACATTTTTCTGGGAATGCAAAAATTCTCTTCCAATCATTAGTGATGGTATTCATGCAGTAATCTTTATACAAGACTGACATTACTGCTTTTTATTTTCATGCTGTGTACCTCCACATCAAGGCAAGATTTCAAAATAAATAGAAAGTTTCTTTTCTATTGCTGTCCTTGACGTTCATTTCTAGAAAAAAAAGAGCCTATAAAGGCAACTCACACAGACAGTGCTGCTTAATCTAGAGCAAGTTCTTGGGGAAAAGAGGGAAAATATATATATAAGGTGTATCTTTTTGAGAGACAGGGGAGAGATTCATAACTATGGACCAATTATCTTAACTTCAGTTTATGCAATGATAGAAATAAGAAAGGATATATTTTTGTAAACATCCCCAAAATAGAGAGAGAACAAGTAAGAACTAATATAAATTTGTTAAGAACATATCATACCCTCTGAATTTCCTTTCTGTTGATAGTAAGCACTGAGTATGCAGGATAGTACATATTTTCTATCTTGACCTCACTGCTGTCTTTTGTTTTGTGTGACATTTTCATAAACAAAATAAAGAAGTAAGATCTTCATGAAATCACTGTCCGGAGGATACGCAAATGGTTAGGAAACCATGTTTAGTGGTTTTTGATGGTTCTTTGTTGTTCAGGATTACGTAATGAGCAGTGTTCTGCAGAGATCTGTCTTGTGCCCTGTTCTTATCATTGTTCTCATTAGTGACTTGAGTCATTGAGTAGGTAGTCAATGATCAAATAGTGTAGTGTGCTTATTACATTTCCAATGACATCAAGCTGTGAGGGTCTGTAAGCATACATGAGGACAGACTTTAAAAGATCTTTACAAATTAGGGAAATCATTTAAATAAATTGGATGCAATTCAGTAAAGAGAAATGCAGAACACTAAGCTTAAATGATCTAGAATTTCAAGATAAGTCATAATACATGAAGTAGCAATTTTACAGATAACAATCTGGGGCAGACTGAGTGGACTTTTTCCTTAACATTAGATATTCAAAATGTTCCAGACATCCATGATGTATTCATTTTATTATCCCTTATACTCATTGAGAAGAANTAATCTATGTATATAATATATATACACATATATATATAAATCTACCTCAGAAGTGTATATATATGTCTCCGATAATTATGAAAGAATCACAGGACAGAAGCCTAGATGTAGATCTCCATTCTGTAGATAGACAAAAACTTATTAAGTGTCAGAGATGGGTTGATTTCTCTTAAACCAAACGAAAAAACTCATCTTTATTTGAAGCGATTATAAAGGTTTCAATGATTTAAGAAAGATCAGTCAGAGTGAAGATTTTGCATGCATGCTATAGAAAACATTTATTTTTGGACCCAAGAACAAGGAAAGAACATCTTTGTCCTGCAAAAATGTCTCCCAGCCCTGTCAGGTGCCAAAAGCCACATCCTAGGTTTGTCACCCATCTTTATACCCATGCGTCATACATATGGAAATTACTTCACGAATACGTATCCCTTCAGCATTATGTCATAAATTTCAATCTTGCTTTAAGCCTTTTAACCAATCAGTTCCAATGTTTCACATGCTTTTCCCCATGTTTTGGCTAGGACCATGTTCTGTCTATACTTCAGGACTGGAATACAAGACTTTTCACCTGTAATATTTGATGTTAAAATTCAGGCCCTGTGAATGCTTCTAAAATCTACCAATTCTTCTAAAATTCACTAAAATGTCACTGTTTCACTAAAATCTCTAAATATCTAAGCTTATACTTACCTCACTAAAATCTATAAGTTTCTGAATCCTCAAATCATCAAAGTCAGTTATAGAATAAAAAGTTCTATATGTAGATTTAACAGGCATAAGGAGGGAGCACCACTGGTTCCTATAATTCATTAGTTAGTTCTTCTGTGTCTACTCCCCACCAAAATCATATTCCCCAAACCTTACAGTCAAGGAAAAAATATTTGAACAGCAGATGTTTAAAACACTATGGGTCAACCCAACAAGTCAAACATTGCAGTGCTGATGCTACAGGCTTGAAGTCTGGCCCAGTTTATGAAAGCACTTCTTAGTTCTTCCACCTAGAACTTACGGTTGACTGCCTAGAAATCACTGTGATTGCTCAGATCCTTGGAGTCATGCAAGTGTTCATCCTGGCTACTAGCTTTGATAAAATTCCTTGAAAAGCCTGTCCAAACACTGTGATAAGGAGCAGGAGGTCCAGTTGCTTGAAGAGGCACAGCCCAGATTTTAGTCAAAATGTGTTCAGTTTTGATTCTGATCCATGGAATTACTTCCGTTACCCTGCACCAAATCCTAATGGGTTTTTATAAGGAACAAGGGACAGTGATAGCTGTGTGTTAATGACAGACTTTGTGCATGTTATGCACAAATACTAACCAGGTGTTTGACATCTAATCAGGTGTTTGTATCTACTGAACGATATGAATGATCTTCCTGGCTAGTATTGGGATTTTGGGGTCACTTTAATTGGCTCATAGTGGATCATGGATCTGCAAACTGACAAACTCAAAAGTATAAAACCCAGGAACTGAAAAAGCACTGAAACTCTCCAGCTACGCATTACATGCAACCACACTGATTCAGGTTAATTGAAAATGTTTCAGCCTTTTTCTGCTGATAGGCTTTGTAGGAAGAATGTGACAGCCACTTCTGACTCCCAACAGGCAAACATTTTTCTAGCACAATGTCAAAGGAATTTTTTTGCAACTTAGAGAAATCTTTATATAGAGTCCCAGGACTCCTAGTATTGTGAAGTACCTGGAAGCCCCAGTGACAGTTTTTTGCCCACAAAAGTTTAAGTTTCCATTATTTTACCCAGAATAAAATTGGTAATGGGTTACAGGTACCAATGAAATGCCCACACCTTCCATGTTTTTTCCCACAATATTAGAGGAGTTAGACAGATAGAATCTGTCAGCAGGAGATTGTATAGACGCACTATTTAGTCCCGCAATAAATTATTTTTAAAAAGAAAATGCAGACTTAACAGTAAAAGCAGTAAAAAACACAGGATTTCTTTCTTTAATCTGTTAGTATTTAGCTTTGGAGGATTTGAGTTTGTAGTAAGCAGTCATATGGACCATAAATCTGATACCTGCTGTCACTGTCTGCGTCAATCAAGTGACAGTGTTATTTCCATCAAATTTATTGGAGTTGGTGTGCCCCGGCACACTAGCTCTGAGAGCTGAACTGCTAGCAGCCTAAACCAGAAGTTCAGTGACATTTGGATGAGAATGACTCAGCGCTTATTTCTTGTTGAGGTAGGAGGAAGGAACAAATACGTTTATGCATGCAAGGAGCTCTGTGCTCAAGGTCTATAAACAATGAGAATCCTTATTTCCTAAGCATTGTGTGACACCTTTATATGAAGCAGAAAGCACAAAGATGTCCATAAACTGGTAGACATGGATATGGGTAAAATACATCTCAGGGGTGTAATGAGACCAGCAACATGAAGAAAGTCAATCTTCCTTGTGCTTTGTTATAGCCAAAGCAAGTCTCAGCCTGCTGTTGTGAGACTGATTTCTATCTTTTGTCCTCACACCTCCCGGGACAGGGTTTCTGTCACCTCAGATGTTTTTCCACACCCTCCAGTTGCAGCTTTGCTGCCTGCTGTGCCCTCTGAGACCATGGACATGTACAGCTATTGCCCTTCTGCTCGGTCTTGCTCTTCACAGACTTGCTTTCCTCCCTCAAGTGAGTTTTCCCCTACTAACTCTCACTATTTCACGGTTTCTTGGAAACAGCTTGTTAAAGCTTCAGAGTGTGGTAACATGGTGGAAGCATGGATTTTGCTAACCTTAGTAAGGAGAGCTGTTACAGGTTTGGCAAATTACCTTTGCAAATTATAAAAACCCTTTAAAATATGTTTATGAGCACTTCTTGAAAGATGCCTTTTCAGCTCAAAGAAGTTTTTTAATTTTGATAACATCAAGGTATTGTATTATGTTTGACTATTTATGCCCACAAGCCCAAATGAAAATTAGAATTGTTTTCCAGAAAGAAAAGGAAAAGTATTTTACATAATGAGTTCAATGCCGAAAATTGAATTGGCATGAACACCTAAGCAGCTAACTTAGTGCTCAGGTTTGAGGTAATGAAAACTAAAGAAAACACATCACTAGTAAAAGAGTATGTGAAATACCTAAACTACTTACAGACATGAATAAATCTTTATGAGAGAGATATGAGAGATACCTTTTGAGGCTATGCCTCAAAATGGTAATTTACAGCATTGTAAATTACGGCATTGTTATCTTAGGAGAGATGTCTAGACCATGGAAATGATTACACTTCTGGCAAAATCTCAGAATGGGACATAAGCAAGCTCTTAATCTGCCCATGTGTCATGGGTTAGAATTAATTACCTATTTTTTTCTTTTGGTGAAATGTTGTCCATTTTAGAGCAGTTGCTAGTGAGACGACAGCCAGCCCCCGAGGGGCCATGGTGGTGGAAAGGAACAGCCAGCGTGGTTTGCAAGAGAGAGTATGGAGCCTGGCTTACCGCCACGTATGGGGCCATGCCGCCACAGCACAGCAGGAAGGAACCCTGCAAAGGCAGAGGTTCTGGCCAGCCAACTGTCCAGGGTTCTAAATAGTCAGGCCGCCCACGTCAGGGGCACTAGCTGTGAGGGACACTTTTCCCCAGCGCTGTGGTGGCAACACCAGGCGGTGGCTGGTGAGGCTGCATTTGCCACGTGGTGGCAGACATCTTCTGCCAGCCGTTGGCTGCCATGGGACCTGTCTTCCAGCTGGTAGACAGAAGCTGGAGAAGGACTAATTGCTTGGAGCTGTTTCCTATTAGCAGGGAGAGGGGACGGAACTGTGAGTGGCCAGAGGGGTGTAAAAGTCAGGGTGTGGGATGGGAGCCTTCTTCTTCTTCACCGGGACATCTTGAAGAGAGGTGCTGTCTGGCTGCTGCTACTCCTGCGTCCCGGGGAGGCCATGTGGGAGGTTTGGAGTGGCACAGCAGCTTGCCTGACCCCCCTCAGACCTTTTTTTATCCCTCCCTCTACTACTTCTTTGCTGTGGCTGACACTGCGGTCTGCTGCTCTTTGCTCCTATGTTTTCTGCCGCTTCGTTGCCTGCCGCCGCTGAAAGCACCTGGATCCCTGTGTCTTTTGTGCTGCTCCTAGTTCCCGTTAGCTGTCATCCATCCTGCCGCTGCCTGGCCACCCCTGCTTGTTCCCTGCTGCCCCCTGCTGGTCCTACTCAGCTGCCGTGCCCCCCAACCTCAGATCCTTTTGTTACCATTTTTTTTTAATGTGTTTCGTTTTCCCCGGTCGTTATTTTGGGCTTGGTGGAGGTGGGTGTTCTTGTGTGTGTATGGGCTGGTTCTCATTCTGTTTTGTTTTTATCCCCTGTTGTTGCTGTTGTGTCTCTTTAATCCATATATATACATACATATCACCCTATATATATATATACCCCACAGATTTAAGTTCATGCATACATATTCTTACATATGTATATATATATATAATATGTATATATTATATAAAGTTGTAATATCATTTAACAATTCTGTGATCTGTTATTTGTAAGAGTGCCTCCACGTTTCAAACCTAGACACCATGTTTTATCCTGACACTTCCTTTATAGCTGGCTGTTGCCTAGTGCAATCCATCCTAAGTCTTACTGCCTAGGTTTTATGTGCAACTCTCATGTTCTCATGCATCTTCAGCCTTATTCCTCCATCTCTCTGTAGAACATTAGTTCATGCAAACTTAGGTCTCTATACTATAAGTAAAATGTACTCTGAATCCTCTCTTGCATCACAACCATTTATTCTAGAATAACAGTCTCTACTGTTTTGCACAGATGCAGCATAAATATGCCCTCAGAAGAGAACCATTACAGCTCAGGCCCTTGATCTCAGATCCTCATTATGCAGTCCGCCCTCTAATTCACTTGAGGACTTCCTTGATGTCAATTTGCATAATACTTCATTTTATTAGTTGAATACATAGTATATCTCTTATCATTAAAGAGAGGTATATACAGGAAGCAAGCTTTTCTGCACAAAGAATCTTATTTAAATAAGAATACAAACTTGGGTAAATCAATGGCTTAGTTAAAATTAGGCCTGTTTCTCTATGGGAGCAAGTATCTTGCTGATTAGGTTATACAAAGACCTCACTTCTCTTTGATTTGGGTAAGTCATAAGATGAGACAATTTTAAGTGTCCAACACTGGACTTTGCAAAACCATCTTTAGCATCAAAATACGTTTTTTTTCAAGGATCCTAAAATATTGCAGTTTGATAAAGGAACAGATGTTTATTCCAGAATTAGGAGGATTAATGGATGGTGTTTAACCAACAGAATAAAATTGCTCTGCTGCTTATATACATGGAAGATTTCTTCCATGATATAACCCTTCATAAAATATGACAAAATCTTCACAGTCTGCTTCCCAAGTAGAAATCTTAGATAAGATATGGATCTTTTATCCTTGTTAATCACTGCTGCATTAAGAAATAGCCTATTTTTTTACCTCCAGGGCTTTCAGAATTACTCTGATTATATAAACTCTGCTAGAATTCATGAATTCATACTGTCTTTACAGTGGTCATGTTGCCAGCGTGGTACTTGGTAGGGTTTATTTTACACTTTCAGTCTAGATATGAAAACACATATTATTCTCACATGGAAAAATCCTAATATAATTTAGTTTATAGAAAATATTTTA
Source organism: Pitta sordida (assembly GCA_013390025.1). Classification (NCBI taxonomy): domain Eukaryota; kingdom Metazoa; phylum Chordata; class Aves; order Passeriformes; family Pittidae; genus Pitta; species Pitta sordida. The sequence continues at coordinate 1,252 of WEKX01010615.1, read as the reverse complement.
TGATTCTTCCTAAAATGGGTCCACTTTCTTGAGACTTGTGGCTTTTGGCAACTGAATGGCAATAAGATTGCAATAAGAGAGATTAAATAAATTCTGCTTCTACTATAAGAGTTCAGCGTACAAAGTGCTTATTTGAACTTCTAGTTCTGATTTCTCAGTCCATTGCATTTATATAGCAATATGTGGTGCGTGCTGGTGTGCAGTGGAAAACTTCTCCACTTTTGTGAACAGGGGACAGAGGAGCAGTGGCAATGGGCTGGCTCATCCACTCTCTGTCACAGGTTCACAGGTTACTCTGAGTTGGAAGGGACCCACAGGATCATCAAGTCCTAGTCCCAAGTGAACGCCCACCCAGGGATCAGGCCCACAAGCGTGGAACCATGGGCAAAACACTCCATCCATCCAAGCCTCCCACCATCTAAAAAATGTCACTGGGCAACTCCACCACCTCCCTGGGCAGACCATTCCAATAAGAGATCACTCTCTCTGGGAAAAACCGCTTACTAACATCCAGTCTAAACCTCCTCTGGCATAATTTAAGGCTATGTCCTCTTGTTCTGGTGTCGTCAGCCTGAGACAAGAGATTCTCACCCACCTGACTGCAACCTCCCTTCAGGTAG
>WEKX01010614.1:155835-193595 GCA_013390025.1 Pitta sordida | reverse complement strand
AAGAAAAGAGAAAGAAAAGGAGGAAAGGAGGAAAAGAGAATAGAAAAGAAAAGAAAAGAAAAGAAAAGAAAAGAAAAGAAAAGAAAAGAAAAGAAAAGAAAAGAAAAGAAAAGAAAAGAAAAGAAAAGAAAAGAAAAGAAAAGAAAAGAAAAGAAAAGAAAAGAAAAGAAAAGAAAAGAAAAGAGAAAATCCTGAGGTTTCCCAGGGTGGAGGCAGCTCTCGCTGCAGCCCGGCCCAGCGCCAGCAGCCCTCTGCAGCGGAGCTGTAGCTCAGCCACCCGGGGCCAGAGGCCGCTCTGGGACATTGGGTGTCACTAGGTGCCGGTTCCCTCCCCGGAGTGCCTGGACTTTGTCCTGTCGAGCCGTCGCCATACAAATCCACCAGCCCAAAACACAACCAAGGATGAAACTACCGGTCGCTGCGGGAAAGTTTTTGACCTGCACAAAGAAATATTTTGTGGCCCCTTCTTAACAACAACAAAAAGAAAAAGAAAGAAAAAAAACCTGGCAACTAAACCTCCTGCCTGTGTCTTTTGGTTACACCCACAGTCCCTTTGTAAAGAAGCAGAAAACCGGCCCCAGTTTGTGCCACCAGCAGCTGGATGGCGGGTCCCAGGTTCGGTCCCTGCCGAGGGATGCTCCGGCTGTGGCTCTGTCCCGGGCAGGGCACACCGTCCCCGGCTGCGGCGGCCACCCGGCGGCTCTCCCGGAACGGATCCGCGGGGCCACGGCCGGGATCGCCATTCTCTCGCCCATCTGGAGCTGCAGAGGTAGAAAAGCTTCAAATAAGTACAAAACAATTTCCCTGAAACCTTTTTTATTTAATATTGCGAAGACGATGCATCCCCCTGCCTCACACACACGCACTGTATACCGGCGCCTACACAAGTGTGCACACATATGTATGTCGCGACTGAGGAACGTTTCTCGCTTCTCTCGTGACTCGGAGGAGTTAATCAATGCAGACACAACAGGAGCTGTTGTGACGGTAAAGTTCAGCAACTCTACACCGACCCCAGCATTAGTAGGGGCTGGGGCGGGATGTTGGAGCTGCTCCTGCACTTTCCACACAGGCAGCTAATTCCCTTAAATTCCCTTGGATTTACACCTCGGCATTTACTCACAGCCAGAATAAAGACACCAGCCTAATTAACTAGGTAATTTCCACTCTAGCTTCCCACCGGATAATCAACTTTTATGGTCTCTCGAAGGCTATTTTCCAGCTGTTGCGGACTGGGAGTCCAGCCGCGCTCTCCCCGCACCACTGAGGTTCCAGGGCCGGGCAAACTCCGAGCGGGGTCTGAGGGGAGTCCCTGCCCTCCCGAGCAGGAGCGGGGGCTGAGGGGAGTCCCTGCCCTCCCGAGCAGGAGCGGGGGCTGAGGGGAGTCCCTGCCCTCCCGAGCAGGAGCGGGGGCTGAGGGGAGTCCCTGCCCTCCCGAGCAGGAGCGGGCTCTTCGCGCCTTCCCCGTCCTCCACTGCCCGAGCCTTTCCGGCAAGCGGGGGATGGTGGTCTCATGTCGGCCCCATCGCGGGGATGGTGCCCCCGGGAGGCGGAGGGGGGGTCCACGACAGAAGGGCAGGGCCGGGCTGTGGAGCCGTTCCACTCCCCCCGGTAAAGGTGCCCCTTACCCTGGGGGGTCCGCATCTCCCCGGGCTGCCCCCCCCACCCCTCCTGAGGCACCGACCTGGGCGAGGGGCTGCCGGCAGTGACTGGGACGTGACCGGGACATGCTGCACACGTGCTGGATTTCCTCAGGGTTTCCGGGAAAATCGAACCGAACCAAAGCCACAAACCCAAGCAAACAACCCTCTCTGCCCCAAACGCAAACCATCATATACAAAGAACCTGCCTTTTTTTTTTTTTTAACAACCAACAAAAATCCCTACAATTCTCAGACGCATGTCCCTGGCATCCAGGCAGGAGTGCTGCTTGCCGGAGCCAGGGCTCAAGCTGTCTGCAGGGTGGACACGGGGAATGCACGTTCTCGTGTCTCCCTCCTCTGCGGAAAGTTCCTTGGGGAGGACAAACAGCCCTGAACTCCGTCCTACCCCGGCCCTTGCAGCTTTCCCGTTCCCACCCGCCCGCTGCAGGAGCCCGACACCCTCCCCACGCCCCACCACGACCGCCGGGCCTGTCTGGGCCTCTCCGGCCCGCGATGCCTGAAGACGATGGGGAGGAGCAGGAGTCCGGTGGAGGAAGGTTGGGCCGGGGGAGGGGGTCGGGGGGCGAGGCCTCCGCCCCACGCCCCCAGTGCCGGCTTCGTGAGGGGCAACAGAAGTGGACCCAGGCTGGGCANTCCCTTTCCCTTTCCCTTTCCTTTCCCTCACTTCTTCCCATCCTCCTTTCCTCCCATTCCCCTTCCCGACAGTTCCCTTCATCCCGCCGCTCCCTCGGGCGATTGCCCATCACGGTTTGCCCACCCCGCTCCGGGCGGCAGTGTGCTCAGGCAGGACGGCGGCAGCAGCGGGAGGTGAGGAGGCCGTGCCTGCCCGCGGGCATCCCCAGTGGAATTCCCGACGGGAGCGAGTCCGGGAGCGGCAGCCCGGCCAGCCCGACGTCCGGCTCTGCTCCCGTGCAGTGCTGCAATACCGCCCGGGTGACAAGGCGAGGACGACCGTCTGTTCCTTCCTCACGCATCCCCGAGAGAAGAGTAAAATACCCCACCCGGGAATTTCAAAGCCAGGGCGTCACCTCGCTTGCCTTCCTCGCAGGGATTTTTTAACGGGAGGCAAACAGGGACGAAGGACATCTCCAGTCACCTGCGAGGAGTCGGGGCTGGGTGTGCTGAGGGAGCACGCGGTTGCACTCTGTAGGTTGATACCACCATATTATTTTTTTAATTTTTTTTGTCCTCTACTTTCCTTGGGCTCCCGGGCTGTGTTTATCTTGTCTGTCTGGGGCTACTTCTCTAAGTCACTGTGTAAATTGAAAGGTTTTTTTCCCCCCCCTACTCCTCCCCTCCCCAGCTCACCACTTTTTTTTAATTAAAGCTTTTAACTCGCCTGGTGTTTACTGTCTTATGTAAAGTATCTAAACAAACAGACCCGGCCGAATACAAACACCAAAAAGAAGCCGGACCCCCATTCTTACCCCTTCATTGTCCAAAAAAAAAAAGCGCATCTCCTCATGTCATAGCTACAGTTCCAAAAGGAAATTGCTTTTATTTGTAAAGGAGGCTTTAAAAAGCAGTGACATGAAGGGGAAAAGCTCCTTAAGGGAGGAAGGTCACGGGGTTAGGGGTGAGATTAAAGAGCTATCTTTCCACCTCGCAGGGAAAGCAGCACTGGAGCCTCCCCAAATTTCGGAGAAGGGCTGTCGAAGGGATGCGGAGAGGGTGGGTGAAGGGGGCGATGCTGGGGGTCGGGGCTGGAGGAGACCATTGGGCTTCAGGCAGTTCCTGGTCTCACACAGGCACCTTTCAGCTGTCAAAGGGAGTGGATGCAAAGAGGTAAAATCCCTCCCTTTAATGCCCAGAAGCTCACATTCTCTATGTCATACAGCAGGAATTATCACAGTGAGGGAAGTGGCCCCTCCAGAGCTCCAGCTCAGGCAGGGGGTGGGACACAGAGGGACACGGGATGCAGAGAGTGATGAGAATGGGGAGCCTTGCTCCCCACTGGGGCTTGGAGAAGGACTCTGTACCCCCTTCCTCAGGCTGCTGCCGCCGTCTATTTATGGGAAACTGGGCCCAGTGATGGAAAGGAACAGGACCATGCAAGCGATCGCCCTCAACCCTCCCTTTCCCTCTTCCGCATCCATCCGTGACGGCTGCGGTTTTTGCTGAATTAAGGTCCCTGGCGAAGGCAAGTCAGCGTGAGGGATGCGAGGGCATTTCCCTTCACCTCCCCACAAAGGCGGCACCCTGCCTGGACTCAGGCATGGACAGAAGCTGGGGTTGCAGGGTCAACACCAACAAAGGTGGCTGCATCCTCCCTGCGTGCAATCTGCCTTCCTGATCCCTTTCCACTTCCCCTGCCCCTCTGGGTGGGCACAGACCACTCTCTTCACCTGTCTCAAACAGGGGCTGTGCCCAGTGCTGTCCTATATGGGAGCCTGGGTTCATTTCTGTAGAACAGCAAGGAAAAGGAGACGGAGTTCAGGTTTCAGGAGGAAGAGAACATGTCTTTTCCACCTCTAAGAGGAATGTAAACAATGCTTAGAGTGATGAAAGCATTGCTGTTGGCTCTAGCTGGCATTTAGGTCTTGGGCTGTTCACCTCCTGGGCTCAGAAAGTGCCTGGTAATACATGATCCCCACCATGGCACAGGAAGATGTTAGTGGTGATACTGCCCTTGCTCCTGGGCTGATGCCAGCACAACTGAGCTGCTGTAACATTTCCCTGCAGCCCTGGGGAGACGTCCTGCTGGAAGGACATTTGGAAGGAGAGACGTGGCCATTCTCCTGGGATGAGGATGGAGAGGGGACCACATCTGCCTGACCCTTACAGGGTTTCACAAGTAGTACCATCCACTTATCCTGCAGATACAGGCGCATTCCTGCTCATTCCAGCATGGGAAGATGTGGGATGTTTTCTGTGTGCAGCTTTCAAGGCAAATGTTAGTGAGGTGGCCACTTTCTGCTGTGAGCCTGAGCAGACAGCTTTGTCCCTCCATGTCTGCACAGAGGGGATGCTCACACACCATCTCTCCTACTCTTTCATGCAGTCCCAAGGCTCTCTGACATTTGGGTAGCAGCTACTGTTTGGCACTTAGAGTCCCCAGATCTATTCTCACTTTCTTCTCTAAAGTGCAGCGGGCGCATTGTTCTCGGTATTTAGAGAGCATGTGTGAGAATGGATGTGTGGGAGGCTGCTCCTCTCCTAAAATATGTGCATTTAAATTGTCCGAGGGAATTAGTGACATTAGCCTGCTTTGTTTTGGGGTTTTATTAGTGTCATTCAATAAATATCCCCCTGCAACCTGGGTAGCAAATACCCAGCCCTGCTCACTGGAGATGCCACTTGGCATTGCGCCTGCCTCTGCAAGTGCTAGAGGACAGTAAATCCATCCCCCTTTTGGCTCGCGGGCATAGGAGCTGCATTAGCTTGTGCAGAGGTGGCTTCTGCACCCGTCTGAGCTGAGTCACAGCTCCCCTGACTTACGGACTTAAGTGTTATGCAGCATCTGCATAAACTGTGCTCTCCTCCACGACACCTCTCAGGGGTGTGGATTCCCCTCACTCAGGCAAACACCAGTGGCTCATGCAGACTGGGAACTTGTCCTTTCCTTTTCCTTTACCTTTCTGCATCATTGGTTTTATATAAAACCACAGGATAGGCCATAAAGCCTAGCACACACAGCTCACTGAGAATTGACTGGGTATTGTAGATATACACGGCTTCTATAAATATTTATGGGGGTACAGTCAGCCTGGGTATGGGCAAACTAATGTAAATAACGTTGTACACTCCTACCATGCTCTGGATGGTGCTGTGAGCAGTTCATTGTGAAATCAATTTAATGAATCACTTATAGTAGCAGGGAAATAATCTCAGCAGCATTATTATACCTAATAGCAGGAGCATTGTGGTGATGGCTGTGTTATCCAGCAAGCCTCTGCCTGGAAGCATAGGTGTTGGGAGAGAAGGGGCCTGCACAAGTTTCCTAGTAGAGGAGGATGTGTAAGATGAACCGCCATAGGATGGGTGTGGGTGCAGGTGACAGAAACAAGAAAGCAGGTGTTGGTTTTTCCTGGCTGGAAACTGGACGTTGAAATATCAGCTGGGATGGTGGCTTTTGGGACAAGGAGAGGCATCCTGGGCAGAAGGATTTACTTGAGGAGAAGGAGGTGAGCAAGGAGTGGGTGACCTGAAATGCATGGGCTTGTGCTGGAAGGGATGTTGCATGCCCTGGACCCCTCTAGTATCAAATACCCCTGAGAATTTTTTTCAAGTGATTTTGTCCCCTAAATAACTGTGCACCCTCAGTGAACACTGCCAAACCCTCCCAGGACATGGATGTCTTGCATTTTTCACCTCTGCCAAAAAAGAGAAGAGACAAAGCGTTTCAAGAAATTTCCATTTCACGACAGGGTTCCTCATATCCAGGGTGAATGACTTTCTTGCAGCAGGGTGTTCTTTGCTGGCCAGGCATCTCCCCCATGCTCCATCCCTGACTCCTCACTGAGTTACACCAGGAGCTCTACAGCACAGCCCAGCCCCTGGTTTCCAGTTTCTACAGCTGATGATCAAAGGTCTTTCCTAAATGGGGACAAAGCAAATCCGTGTGTGCTGGTTTTGCTTGAGTAAAACTGATGGGGATGCAAAAGGCTGGTGCAGAGTCAAAGGACTTGCAAAGGCACCTTTCAGAGGCCTCTGGGCTGAAGGATGCTCTGAGTAGCTCATAGAGATATAGCAGAGGATGGGAGGAATTTCACTGTCTGTGGACATAGTCTTGAAGCCCATAGAATCATAGAACCATAGAATCATTCTTTTTGGAAAAGACCTCTGAGATACTCAAGTCCAACCCCTACCACAGCACTGCTAAGTCCACCACTAACCCATGTCCCTGAGTGCCACACTTACACGTCTTAAATCCCTCCAGGGACGGTGACTCCACCACGTCCCTGGGCAGCCTGTTCCAGTGCCAGACAACCCTCTCACAGGTTATTCACAATTCCCCAGGACTGTGATGGTTCACAGCATTGACACATCTGCTGGACACATAGGTCAGGTTAGTGCTGATCTGCCCCCAGGGGGTGGATGGTGCTGTCAGAACCAGGGCACATTTCTGGAGATTTTTCCTAGCTTCTAGTATTGCCTTGGCAGGCATGTTTCAGCCAGGTAATTAATCCATTAGGCCATGTAAGGAAAGCAAAGGCAGAAGAGGCAAGCATATGGACAAAGAAAATTGGATTTTTTTTTCATTCAAGTGAGCATCTCAGGATATTTTTTTAGCTGTCCGTCAGCTCAAAGAGCAAGGATCGTCTTCTTTATCTGGATATGGTCTTCAAGGAACTTCTCCATGCACTGATTCTGGGTTTATAAACTCAGGGGTATTTTAACCCGAGAGCTCCAAGGCTGTTGGTAGAGGAAACAGGCCAGAGAAAAAGGGTTATTTGTTGTTTGAAGGGTTAAACACGCCAGTTATTGCCAAACTGCTTTCTGAATAACTGAGCTTGAAAGGCAAGAGTACTTCCACATCCTCTAGCAAGGACATAAAATCTGTATACAGCTGCACAGTACTTTAGAAACCTAACGTATTTAGCATCTTTAAAAGCATATTCTTAGCAGTCTAATCCTTGACCTCACAGTGATTTTCAATTAATTAGTCTATCAGAAGCTATTTTTGTCCTTACTTTCCCTCCTTCCCTCAGTTTGCAATGTTGTACAGAGCATGGTGCTCCCCCACAAAACTGGGCTGTTTTCATGACTTTTGGGGTAGATGCCCTATTGCATTAACATCCAATAACATGACACTTAGGTGTCATTAGATTTTTTGGGGCATCTTTTCCTATTCCAATTAATGTACTGAAGGTGTGGACAAGAAAACCGGTTAAATGCAAGGGCTTGGAATGTGGTTGAAGAACCTTCACTCTTTCTATTGAAATCTGTGAATGTGTCTTGGGGGCTGAATCCTGCTCCTTATTACAGCACCCAAAATATAGAGCAGCTTGGTGGGGCTGGAAGGGAAAGGATTCCCTGATAAACCCATGTTATGTGGGCAGGCAGAGGTCTGTTGTAGCTGAGACCAGGCAGTGGATAATCAACTGAGGCTGAGACGAGATGGGTCTAGATGGCAGCTGAATTGAGCAAGTAGCACAGGGCTGAAAATAAAAGCAGTTTTATGGACTCCACTGAGGGAGCAGAGGGGAAAGACTGACACAACAGCCTGAGACCAGACACTAGCTTAAAGCACCCAGCTAGAAACCACGGTGTGTTTTGGGGCATCCCTGAGGACTCGTGTAGGTTTGGGGTTTCTTTAAGCTGCGGACACTCCAAACTGCCATTAAAGCCCTTTAGTCTGGCTCCTGCTGCCGAGCAGAAGCTGGAAAGGGTTTGAGGCAAGAGGCAGCTGGAGCCTTCACAAAGGCAGATGCAGAATATCGAATTGGAGAGAAATTAGGACAACGATTTCTGCGAGCTTTGAAGGCAAAGGCTGTTTGTTTAGCCTTAAAGGAGGCAGGCTGTTCCCGTTGCTGCTTTTCTTGCCTCAGCCTGGGAGACATCCTTCACGCTTTCCAAAGGCGAGAGCGCTGCCAGAAGAGGCGGAGGGGCTGGTTTCGCTTGCGGTGGGGTGTGGCGAGGGTCCCTCCCTGCTGCAAGCCCCGACACAGGCGGAGGTCAGCGGGTCGCCGGGGTTTGATCTGCCCTGATCCTCCTTCACAGGGGAAATGAAGCGACAGGGACTTTGCTCCAGCACAGTGGCCACTTTGAAAAAATGTTTCAGGCAGATAATTTATCAGGTTTAATTGCTCTTTAATCCCCCTGATCGGCCTGGCGTGGAGAAATCCCCTCTGAATGGGGCAGCCTGTTTGAAAAGGCCCAGGAGGGCTGGGAGGGCTGGAGGGAGGATGGAGAGAGGGATGGAAGGATGAGAGGAGGAAAGAAGGGAGGAATGAGGGGTGAGGGTTGGAAGGAAGGATGGAGCAAGGGATAAAAGGAGAGACGGAGGACAGAGGGAAGGACAGATGGAGGGAGAGAAAAACGGCAGGAGAGACTGAGGGTAGGATAAAAATAAGAATTAATGTAGTGATGAAGGGAAGGACAGAGGGATGAAAGGAAGGAGGGATGGAGGGAAGGAGGGAGTACCCCTCGCTGTAACCACTTAGCATGACCCCTCTGTGCAGCCTGGTGTGCTGGTGCTGCTGCTCACACCCTGCATCCCTCTTAGTGTTTTTATCAATTCCCTCTCCTGTCTCCTCCTCCACAGATGAGGCCAGAACAAACTGTGTCTTTCTTGATCATCCCCACCCTGGCAGTGATGAACCAGGTTGATGAGCACTCCAGTGCTCATCAACCTGGGTCCTCAAGGGATGGATGTCCTCCCTCCCTCCCTCCCAAGTGGCAAAGTCTCTCTCCTCTGTGTGCTTCTTGCTGTACCTATGCGATATCCTGGGCATTGTAAAGGTTTCGGAGGAGAAAATATTTTGCACTCTTAGTAGGAGCTGTGTACCTCTGTGGTCTGATGTAGTTATGTGTGGGGGAACAAAGGCTTTCCCAAGACGGGCAGCAGATGCACATGACTCTCTGGGTATGAAGTGTGACCAGCAGGTCCAGGGAAGTGATTCTGACCCCACCTGCATTACTGTGTTGAGCTCGGGAAAGAACTATTAGAGCAAGTCCAGAGGAGGGCACAAAAAAAGCTCAGATAGCTGGAGCACTTCTGCTATGAGGAAAGGCTCACAGAGTTGGGGTTGTTCAGCCTTGACAAGAGAAGGCTCTGGGTGGACCTTAGGGTGGCCTTCAGTACTTAAAGGGGACTTACAAGAACAATGGGAACAGACGTTTGAGCTGGGCCTTTCGTGATAGGAAAAAGGGTAATGGTTTTAAACTAAACCCCCCCAGATTCAGACTAGATAAAAGGAAGACATTTTTTACCATGAGGGTGGTGAAACACTGCCACATGTTGCCCAGGTGGTGGATATCTCTTCCCTGGAAATATTAAAGATCAGGCTGGATGGGGGTCTGAGCAACCTGATCTAGTTGAAGGTGTCCCTACTCACTGCAAGAACGTTGGACTCGATGACCTTTAAAGGTCCCTTAGGACTCAAACTTTGCAATGATTCTATGACAAATCACCATCCTCAACATGGGACAAAATCTCCTTTAATGTGTCCCTCTATTTTGTTCAGTGCTCTTGGCCAAGGTTCAAGTCCAGAAGCAGGAATGAAGTACCATATGGGCTTAGAATATCTCTGTCAAAGATCTTTTCCTTTGGTCTTTACTTTCCCCAGAGTGGCAAGGAGGTTTCTAGAAAGAGAACTCCATCTACTTCTGTGGATGCATTTACCCTAACATATAGCAAAGCACATGGTCCAACACCAAAGCATGAAATCCTCTGGTCTGTGCCATGACACTGAGCATTCAGAGAATTATAAAGGTTGAATCATCTTTAAAAAAACCCCATGCACTAAATTGAAAATTGTGTCTGTTTCTTGCCATTCCCCTTTGGCTCTTCATGGCCAAGCTCTGCTTTCTTGCACACTAATCTAAATCAAGAAGGCTCCAAGGATGAGCTGGATTTGTCAGACACCGGAGAAACACCAGACCTTAATTCAAAGGTAGGTGATATTCACTCTGTGCAACCAACAGAATAATCTGTGTAGCTCTAATCTGGAAATAATGGGTATTTTCAATTTCTTGTGTACACAAACTTGCCCAGCCCAGGGCTTCTCCTACCTTGGTTTGCATGACCCAACACCAGAACATCATTAATTTTTTCTGTTTGAAGCGTATAAGCCATTTCCCTTCAATGCTTGCAGATAATTTCATTCTAATGGTTCAAGCTATGTGTTGCCTTTTATGCTTGTAGGTATCATTCTAGTTTTATTACACATTCAGTTGAGTCCAGACTTTTACCTGTTTGGGTACAAGAGAAAGCACTCTAATTAATCCCCAGCATTATAATATGCTACTGGGAACTTGAGCAGAGACTATGGACTCCCAATAAAATTAAATCAGCCTTTCCACTCGAGACTTCATTGGTTTTAAATCAAGATCACAAACCCAACTATAGGCAGGTTAGTGGCAACCAGAAGGAAAAAATATTGTGCTGAATATGAACCCCTAAGGCCCCAAGATGTATCAACCACAAGACTGATTTTTTGTCTCCAACTTTCAGCAAAGCAAACTCTCAGGAAAATCCTTTGCAATGCCTAAAATATGCAACACAAACAACATTGTTTTCATCCTTACCTGTGGCATAAAAGCGTACCCAGACATCTTTCAAGACAGTAAAGTCTAAAATCTTTTATGAAAATTGTTGTAGCTGGAGGGATGCACTCTTACCATTCAAAGTGTAGAGATCCTCAAGGACATGTTGTTGCTGGGCTTCAACAAATTGAAAAAAACCAAAACAGGTTGCACTGACGCTGCAAAGGTCTTTGGGCCGGATCATGTGAAGAAAGGGGATATTTCCAGCTTAGAGGCAGTCATGTTTTAGCACAGCAAAGTATGGGGGCTTTGGCTAAGCAATTTCTTTAGGAATGGGAAGAGCTGTTTCCTCTTGGTTCAAGGCAAGCTGTGACCACAAGTTCCTCTCCATTCCAGCACAATGGTGGCTTTTTGGAAACTGCATTTCTGGGCTCAGTGGCTGACAGACCTATGAGATACAAAAAGAAAAGGGACCAGAAATCCGGGTTTTTTTCCTTTTTCCCATGGTTGCTCTACCTGCTCAGGCAGGTGTGGAAGTCCTGGGCATCAGCTGCAGATGTCTGAAGAGGTGATCATCCTCTCTCCTGCAAGACCATCTCCAACTCTGGGCCAGGGTTTGTCCCACTACACCCACCCCATGAGCTGCCAGCAGTGAGTTAGATGCCTGAAATGGGCTTTTCTGGGGGATGAGAAAGTTTGATCTGTTTTGGGTTTGGTTTTTTTTAGCAGGTGAAGTGACATGCTACTGCTCTTCTGTGGCAATAAGGTGATCTGTAACCAACCAATTAAATGTTTTCACATCCTTTTTCTCAACAAGAAACAAGGGAGGTGATAAAGTGAAAGAGTAACCAGGAAAATAATACGTAGCATAAACTCGGTTTCATTAACCCACTACCACTCCCTAGTGTAGGCAACAAGATGTCAATGCTGTAACTAATTCCCTTGGAACATCCTCACAACATGAAGCCCACCCAGGTGAGCCCACCTCTCCCAAAAGTAACCTCCAAGCCCATGAATTCACTGAAACAAGGTCAGGCTGAAAGCTGGATGGGCTTTTCAATTCCAGAATTCATTTACAGATGAGCCTGCATGGAAAGAAACTCCTGGGGATTTCTGAGTAATTCACTTAGGAACAGATTTTCTCTCTCAGTTTAAATAGATCATCTTGTTAAATCCAGGTAAACAACTCCTGATGATGGTGATGTATGCGAGCGGAGTCAGAACCTCTAACACCTTCTGGCTTTAGCACAAGATCTTATACTGTTCACCCAATTCCTCCTCTCCATGCCTTTTCTGTGGTTTCTTCCTGATGGAGACGTTACCTTCTCTTTCTGTATCAGTAACTGTGGGGAGAGACATTTTGTCCTTGAGACAGACATAGCCCATCGAAGGGCTGCTGATTCTCTTTTCTGCTTCTTTTCTTCTTTTAGCAATTTCTCCTTTGGCTGATGAAACCCTCCCTGAGGCAGGAGAGTTTTGCTTTCCCAGGCAGTGGGCATGCCAGACGTGCTCCCCGGCCTCTCTCTGCTCTAATTATTAGCATGAGGACAAATAGATGAGGAGCGATGAATGGGGTCATCTTTGCCTGGGAAAAAAAATTAAAATATCATATCTGAGAACCCCAGACTAAGGTATGAAAGAATGGCTTGATGGGCACTGATGGCAGTACCTGACTGGCCAAACGCTGGGAGACACATGGTGCTGCTGACCCTGGGGGAATGTCTGAGCTCATTTCCCACAGACGCACTAATTTATTGAAGTGAGAGAAAAGCGAGGATGAAAGGCATCCTTAGCATCATTGCACCCTTCTGTGGTGAGGAATTTATCAGGTGGGATTTCGAGGTGATGGTAGGAATCACCTTGTTGCCTTTGGCAGAATGTACCAGCATGGGATGAAGAATCAGTGCTTTCCTTCTCCTGGTTCTGTCTGCTCCAAACACGTTAAATTATCCAGCCTGCAGATCCAGGCTGATCATAGAGGGTCCCAGTAAATGCTGGCAGTGGAGATTTGGTCCTGTGATTCCAAGCCATTCTAAAGAGGAAAAAAACAGATGAAGATGTAGCTGGAACCATAGCACTAAATATCCCACTGCATTGTCACTGCTTGCTCAGGTGTGTGGAGCTTGATGTCTTTTTGCTTTTCTTCCAGATTTATATTGCTTTTTTTTTTTTTTTTAAAGAGCAGATGACTTTCAATGTGAAAGGGCATAGCAGGACACAGAAATCAGAGATTACACGAGGTCATTTCGTCTTGACAGGCTGCTGCCAATCCTAGAGCTCTGTCTTCCTCCAAAGACCTAGAAACTGTGTCAAGCTTGCTGTAATGTTTAACCCCCTGTGGAAAACACTTGTTTTCACTGCTGTTGACTTAACTAGGACCAAACTAGGTTTTAGTCATTGTTAGCCCTAGCTCCAGTGTGGCAAAGGCACCTACTTAAACTGCTGTGAGCATCTTTTCTGGAGGGAGGAATGCAGACACCCTTTCACCAGAGCAAAGGATGCTGAGGAAATGCCAGCTGGAAGTGTGTATGGGTTGGATCACATTGTTCTGAGAAGCAAGACAATAATAATACAGGCATCTTCATGATAACAAGTTTTATTATTTTAAGAAGCTTGCATTGTCAGAGTGAAGCTGTTGAGATTTAATTGCTTCGGTTATGGGATCGAAGTCACAGTGAGCCTGGGATTTTTCCAGCCTTTGCCATTTGAGCAACCAGCATTGGATCCATGGAGCTGGCAAGTGAGTCGTGAACAGATGCTCAGGAAAATTGGATCATTTACGAAGTGTTTACAAATACTTCCTGCTGGCTCCTTGCCAGTTTTGCCATCCTCCCCACTTAGAGAAAACATGCATGTATGTCCCCAGCCATTGTCCTCTGGGTCTTTTCTGATGGGATTGGCACTGAAGGCTTGGGGGGGATTTGCAGAAACGTGTGTCCTCCCCATCACCCCATCCACAAGGAGAAATATCACTTCTACAACCCGCTTGGGGGTGAGGAGGTGGCCACCGGCACTTTTGGGTGTAAGGCACAGCCCTGATATGAAGGCATTTTGAAATAAAGAGACTATAATCAATAGCTCACTATATACACACATCTAAGCAGTAACTGGAAGCATTTCTCCGATGCTGTCATATTTTGCTGCTACACACAGAAACTTTGGGTGTTGTGACCAAGGGGAACCCCCCAAATGCCAGACAAGAAGGATATGGAATGTATTTTTAAGGTGAGATAAACAATGGTACAAACGACTCCAGGGCCCTAAGTGTAAGGAAGGTGTAGACCTGCTTGAGCAGGTACAGAGGGATCTATGAAGATGCTCCAATGACTGGAACACCTCTCCTAAGGAGACAGACTGAGAGAGCTGGGGTTCAGGCTGGAGAAATGCAGACTCTGCAGAGACCTTAGAGCCCCTTACACTACATAAAGGTGCTACAAGAGGGCTGGAGAGAGAGTTTTGATAAGGGCATGGAGTGATAGGATGAGGGATAATGGCTTCAAAGTGAAAGAGGAGAGATTTAAATTAGATATTAGGAAGACATTCTTTGCTGCGAGGGTGAAGAGGCACAGGTTGTCCAGAGACACTGTATTGCCCCATCCCTGTAAGTGTTCCTTGTACCAACACTCTTGTCGTCAGTCAACTCAGAACTTCATGAACAGCAACTTCAAGGAGCCCAAAGTTTTTGGTTTGCAGCTGAACAAGAGGTTTGCTATTCACAGGGAACTGGCAATGGGAAAGGCAAAGCTTGATACTTCCTGTAATGTATAAAATTAATAATAAACTACTTTACCTGCCACGAAGGTCATGGTGTTTTGGCCAGTGGACTTGGCCACTTGTGTCTCAGAAGAGCATGAACAGTGCTCAGTGTCTGCCTGCTCTCAGGACGGGCACCCATCTGAGACGAGCCCTGGGAGGTGTTGAGAGGGGTAGGGCTGTGCTTAGATTTCTGACTCCATCCCAGCCATGTCCTGGAGCTTGTAACACAAGCCCTAATCACATAATATTTGGTGATGTGTAAAATCTCCTACATGGGAGAGCAGGGTCCCTCAGGACTGGCTGGGCTGATGTTGCAGGGGAGTTACAGGGAATAAAACTTATCACCTTCCTCTGTCTGACTTCTTACTGATGCTTCAGCCTCCACAAGAAAAGCAGCAATGCTGGTACAAACTGGAATGCACATTGCAAATCTTCCCAGAATAAAACTTTCCCCTTTGCAGGCGCCTACCAATCCTTCCATCTTCCAAATATCTGTTCACTGAACCCCCTCTGAAACACAGATTTAACACGACTAAGGCTCTCCAGAGCAATCACCACATCCCACCTTTGTCCCTGCAGCTCCCTTACAGACGTTTTCTCCAGCTTGTCTTTCTACTCGCCGGGAGCATTGCAGCCTCATGCCACTGCCCAGGCAGAGAGCATTCTGATCAGCTATTAAAACTCCTGCTTTGATGGGGAAAAATAAGGCCTTTGACTGGACTTGCCTTCCCTGCTTTGTGCATCCCGGCACGCAGAGCCCTGTCCGCAGTCCATCACCGCTGCGGCCGCAACGGCAGAGGGAGCACAGCACTGCCGGCTGCAGACACATATCTGCCTTTTAATGTTAATTTTCTAGCAACACAGAGGCGGACTGGACCCCTCCACCCCCTCAGTGTTTGGGTTTTTTTTCCCTGACCAACACATCAGGCTCGTGGGTATCAGCAGGGAAGGGCTTTGCTTCGGCGGCGTGAGAGCAAATCCTGCAGCGCAGTTGAGGTTTGCTCCCTGGTAAGAGGCTTGGAAATATCGATCAGGGCTGGAGGAGAGATGTGCACAGGAGAAAGAGCACAAGATTTGGGGATTTAAAAATGATATAATTGGATTCCTGAATTAAACACAGCGAGAGGGAAGGTCAGCAACAATGTGCATCCAGGGGTCCAGGTCTTCTCAGCGTTGCTTGTCTGAGTGTCCAGACCATCTCAGGTGGTATATCCTGGGGAAAGAGTGCACTGGGCAAATGGTTTTGGGGATGTCTTTGCTGATGAGCCAAAATGATGGCATTGCCGCCATGTGCATCACATCAGGATGTTTTTCCTGCAATGGGATGGCACAGAATGGTGGTGCATCTGGTTGGGGCTCAATGCTCTGAAGGATGGAGAGTGATTTCTGGCTTCCAAGACTGGCCCATAGCTGCACTTACCAGTGTTTTCTGCCAGTAAAAATATTTAACACATTTAAAATTTGTAGCTTGTTAAGCTATAATCTCTTCTGCTGTTTGTGTAAATACACATTTATTTATTTCCACACCACTCCCTGTATAGATCTCTCAATGCACAAGCCTATGCAGCATGGAAGCCACCAGTTCCATAGGATACTCTCTGAGCTGGTCTTTGAATGCTGGGCTGCACGACGTTGATCTGGGAGACACGGGGTGCTTTTGCACTGCTTTGGGGACGGAGGAGTCCCAGCATGGGGCAGCCACACACGCCACAGCCGAGGGGCACAGGTATCATCCCCTTTCTTGGGGGACAGTTCTGAGTGCCTCAAAGGGTTCATGCCTAAAGTAGCGACCACCCTGGTGCTACTTTTACCCCCAAGTTCCCCAGATCTGCCTCTGGGTCACGGGACAAGCCAATGCACCAGAACCCCCATCTGAAGCAGAGACCCCCTCCAGAACATCACCCAGCTTCAGGTGGGAACTTTTAGCTGTTAAATGTGTGCTTGTTATTAGGCACAGGAAACTTACTCATCTTTTATTTGCATTTAAACATTTTGAGAGAAATGGGAGTCCCAAAGGAAAGAAAAGCCCATGTTTTGCAAATTACCCCTTGTAGTTTTCAGGTACAGAGACCTCCCCAGGGGTTTCCCCACTCCCGGGCTGCCTCTGGCCAGCTGATTTACTGGCCATGTTTCCATGGAAACAAAAACTGGATGGGTGAAAAGAGAGGGGAAAAAAGTTCTTGCAATAAGTGGCATTCCCGGGTTTTGAAAGTGAGATTTTCACAAGATGGGCTATTTTTTCAGGATATTTTTCCCCCAGGAGAGCAGGAGGAAGGGCATGCCCCAATGTGGAGGTGGATGGCCAGCAGTGGGTTGCTCTTGCTGACTGCTGCACTCAGAGCAGCAGTATGGATCTCAAAGATTTAATGCTATGATTTATGGCCACTTTGCTCCTATAAATATGCCAATTCAGTTAAAATAAAGTATTTTCTAATGGGTGGGCCAGGACCTGGGGGCTGCCCCATCCTGGTTAGGCCTGCTCAACAGTGTGACCTCAGGGGATGGTCTTCAACCAGTGACAACAGATCTCCATGTCTGTGCAGACACTTAATGATACTTGTTAACTTTATATCTCACTATAAAGCTTGATTTAAAAGCATATGCAAAGGCTTTGAAGTCCTTGCTGGACATCTTGCAGCAGCATCATGAGCAGTCATAACAACACCATCCTGAGCTGGCACAGAGACTCCGACTTCTGATGAAGACATCAAACCCAAGGTGCACTGCAGCCAGCTCAAAGCAAACCCGAAATTACAGCCTCTGCAGGGAGAAGTGACAGCCCTGCTACAGAGATCAAGGATTTATGGAGATGGGGCAGCCAGATCTCTCTCTTGCATCCTGATAGCTGATGTGACACATCAGGTGTCAGGGTAGCTCCTATTCCTAAGAGGTTAAACAAGTCGTACGATCAGGAAGGGCTGACATGTTGGTCCAGGCGAGGAGTGAGTGAATCATTAAGTTATATCCCCATGGCTGAGACAGGCAGCAGCAGCTCAGTGAGGTTTACGTAGCCTCAGGTGAGCTGTACGACAGGAAAATATACATCTGACGCGAGGTTAGGTGCTCTGAATTGTGAAATGATAATCAGGACAGCTGCTTATTGCTGAGTCAGGTGGGAGGTTCTGCCATGTAGTGCAGAGCTGTGGTTTGGGATGGGCTTTGTTATATATTTGTGTGTGTGCTCATATGTCTCATTGAATGTATTTCCTCTAATATTTCAGATATTTTTTCCTTTAGAGTTTTCTTTTAAATTATTTTAGCCTGTTTCACTAGGGGACTAACTTTTTAAGTGTCACAAGATGGAGGAAAGAGGGTTCCTTGATGGGAATCAGGGCAGCTCTTGGCTCCCAGTAGAGAAATGAGGCTGGTTTCAGGTTCAGGAGACACAGTAGAAGGAATGCTGGGAATGGACTGTGCCCAGTAAAGAGAAGTTCTTTAGACATCATCAAGGAGAGAGAAGATACATGCATATATACACACATATGTATTTGTACATATATATTTGTATGTGTAAATCTACACATATGTACACACACACATATATAAAAGCCAACAGCAAACCCCATTTTATATATCTATATCTCCATATATAATACACACATACATGTAATATACACACACTGAAGGTGAGTGTTAGCATTTATAGTGGGCTGTGCATTCCCAAGGGATACCTCTGTCCTGGGGCTGCTGAGATTTCCAACCCTTCCTGTGATTATTTGTATCTATCCAAGCTGCAAAATGCTGCCACTCCTCTCCTGTCCCATTCCTGGCATGTCTGGACTTTCTAACTCTATTCCTTTTCTCACAACTCCAGGCTATTTTCTTCAGGAATAGGATAAGAAAGTTTTCAGGGCTAATGATAGAAGGAGAAATATCATCAATCTGAGCATACTCGCGGCTGCAAACTTAACCTTGAGGACAGAGGACGCTGGTAGGGGTCAAGAGGGAGGAAGTGAGGTCTCGTTTTAACGTGCTCGTGATTCACAAGCCACAGATAGAGGCTGGAGAGGTGCCCCAGCTCTCCTCCAGGCCGAGCAGTGAGGAGGGGCAGGCAGGGCCATGTGCAGGTACTGCAGCACATATGGCGAGCCCGGCCACACGCTGCTCCAGACCTGTGAAATACGGAAGCACAAGGGCACAAACCACGGAGAAAATATCAGCTCTGGGACTTTCTGTTCAGAGCCATAGCATTGCCTGAACTAATGGCTTTTCACAGTGGAAAGGGTTTGTTTACAGCCCATTCTCAAAAGAAACGAAAATTACATCAGTTATACAACTGGATGGTGATTGTAGCAGCTACTCACGGCAAAAAGCGTGTGATTTTTAGGGGATTTTAGGGGCTGAGATGTTGGCAGAGGACCATGGTGCAGCAAGACGGTACCCCAGAGGAGACTGAGGATGCTCTACCACAAAATTTTTGTCTTCTCTGTCTCCTTGATGATCTTCAGAGAACATAATTTCCCTCTGCTGGACACAGTCTCTCTCTCTCTAGTGCTTCTCCTAAGGTGCTTAAACCTGTAACCAGTCTTGCTGTTCACTGGGAGCTAAGAGCTCCCCCGATTCTCATCAAGACTCCTCTTTCCTGCATCTTGTGACATACTAAAAGTTTTCAAGGGAAGCAGACTACAATACTTTAATTTAATTTTAGTTTTGAAGCAAACAATCATCTGAAATATTAAAAGAAACATATCTACTGATAACCTCCATTCCTCGTGTCTCAGGAACTGCTTGCAATCTGCACAGTTTACCTGGGCAAAGTGAGTTGTCTCTGATTTCATTGCCAGAGCATCAAGAGGAATTTTCATTATTCTAATTTAGCATGAAAATACATTTAAATAGCATTTCATTTTGCCCTTTCACAGTACGTATTAAGTAACTACAAGAATCTTTTCAAGAGCAATTGCCCACAGCTTTTTGCGCAAATACTCTCTTTATAAAAGTCTCATGATGATTTGGGAGAAGCAATAGGGGAAAAACATTCTTCACTGACAGAATAAAGGAGAAGTCTGGTGTAATACTCAATACAGTCTTATTTATCCTGTAGCTAATTACAATCATAATCTGTTACATAAAGGGAGGCATTTCAATGTCAAATTTCATAAAAGAGATTAACTCTCAAGGAAAAACAAAGTGATGGGGGTCAGGGAGCTTTACAAGAGCCCACCAGCACAAACAATCCCTCTGCTCCTCCATGGGAGCCCTCAGCTCAATCCCAGCCACACTCCTGGGCACTGGGCAAGTAGTTTTGGTACTGACTAATTGATTTATTTGGTTAGCTTATTAAATTCATAGAGTCATAGTATGGTTTGTGTTGAAAGGTCTCTTTAGAGAACATCTAGTCCAAAGCCCCTGCCATAGGCAGGGACACTTTCCACTAAACCAGGCGGCTCAAAGCTCCATCCAAACTGGCTTTGAACACTTCCAGGAATGGAGCACCCACAACTTCTCTGGACAACCTGTTCTAGTATCTTACTGCCCTCATAGTAAAGAAATTCTTCCTTATATCCAATTCATACCCACCCTCTTTCAGTTTGAAGGTGTTATCCCTTGTCCTTCAAAGGCCTTGATAAATCTCCCTGATGAACCATCAGAACTCTCTCAGTTTGTTTTCATAGGAGAGGCACTCCAGCCCTCTAATCATCTTTGCAGTCCCCTCTGGACTCACTCCAACAAGACGATGTCCTTCCTGTGCTGGAGACCACAGAGGTGGATGAAGTATCCTAAGTGAGGTCTTACAGGAGTAGAGAAGACGGGGAGAATCACCTCCGTCGACCTTCTGGCTACACTGCCTGTGATGCAGCCCAGGATGAAGTTGACTTTCTGAGCTGCAAGTGCACATTGCTGGGTCATGTCCAATTTTTCATCCATCAGTGTCCCCAGGTCCGTCTCATTAGGATTGCTCTCAATTTGTTCACTACCCCAGCCTGATAAAGGGAATTGCCCTGATGCAAATGCAGCATCTTGCACTCAGCCTTGTTGAGCCTCATGAGGCTTTTATGTGTGTGTTCTTGACATGAACACATCAAACCTGTATAACAATCCTGAATGCTTCAGTTTCCAAAATGCCAAATGTTGTTTAAGCATCAGATTGATAGGACTTCCCCACGGTCAGCAGGGTAGTCACTATGGAGTAGGTTTATAAGAGCAACTGCTACTACGCAGCCTGCAAGTTTTAAAATCCAGTGCCACAGACACCCTACATGAGGACCCTCCTCTGTCATGCATTTATGGCTTTAATACTTATCCAGCTCTCTGTGAGGTTAGTGAAAGATGACCTGTAGGAACAGTCTGAATTATCAGAAAATCAAATTGCTTGTCCCAGAAAAAAAGAGAGGCAGTATCATTGTAAGTATTGCTTATGCAGGCAGAGACCAGAAATATTCAGCTGACACCTGTGGTGTTTTTCTATCATTAATGAGAATGAACTGCATGGTATTGGTCACCCATCATGTTCTCCAAGCAGGAAATTTGCTCATAACCTTTTTGACATGTGCTTGCAGAAGCTGAGTGAAAAGGATGTAAGTCCCATGAATTCTGTCTCTGAGAGGGCCTGTTAATTAAATCTTCCTGAAGATGACAATCATCCTATAAATGTGAGTGCTCTGGCCTTGGGAAGTGCAAATCAACAGGTTTAAATGATCCAGGAGGGGCTGAAACACAGCAGCCAAACCACAACAGCCATGTCACTAAGGAGACACATTGCTCAGACTGACACCAAACTGATGAAAATCCAGTTTCTGAATGATGGATCTCTGAACTATTGCACAAAATGAAGCACTTGTGCTCCTAGTATGATGTACTTAGGGATCCACAAGCACTGGAATAATGTTTCCAGGTATTGAACTAATTAGCTGAGCAGGGATACTGCAGTGATCTTGCAGGTGACCTTGGAAAAGGGCAATGGCTCTGTTTGTTGTTTGTAACTTAATTTTAAAACGTAGCTCACAGCCCCCTTCTGCCGTAGGTCTGGCTGTGTGGATTGAGAGCTAGTTGGGAGGAGAAATGTTATGGCTTAGGTGCAGAAAAGACCAGGTGAGTTGGTACCTAGATGTGCCAGGGCTGCAAGAGGCCGTGGAATAATGATGACGGTGATGATGATGATGATGATGATGACAACAATCAGCCAGTCAGGGAAAATCTTGTTCATAACACAATCAAGTAATTAAGAAGAATTTGCTGCAAAAGCCTTAATCTGTGCAATTTCAGGTAAAACAAATTCTTGTGAAATCACGTATTCAAATGCTGTCTGTGCTCCAGAGGGTGAAGCCTTGCCTGTGCCTCCCTGCACCGTCGCGTCTCTGGTCTCTACCTAAAAATAAAACCCTAAGCAAAAAAGAACAAGCCCCCCGCTGGCAGCCTGGCACAGAGGCAGAGCACAGTCGCTGCCAGGCATGTGGTCTCTTTGTCCTTACAGGTCAAACCTGGAATTGAGTTAAGGATGCCAAGTCTCCACATCAACACTTGGAGCCAGAGCTCCCTCTTGCCTGTCTCCTCCCTGGCAGTCTGTGACCAGGAGCCCTCCCTGGACCCCTGCCCAGGGCTCAGCCCTGTGGTGGTGTCAAAGCCCAGCACTGAGGCCAAAGCAAGGTCTGAGGGCATCACTCAAGGTAAGAAGTGCCCTCTCCCCTTCGTCACCACCGCTAAAGACAGGCATGAGCAAATCCAGAGTGTTTTCTCCATCTCATGGCCCCATATAATTTTCACCCACTCTCTTCAAAGTCTAGAAATTGTGAGATCTCAGCTCCAGAGCCAGTGGTGCCATGCTTTCTACTGTGTTCTCCTTGTTGGTTGCCTGGGAATTGGAGGGTGTTTTATTACAAGGATGTGGGAAGGAGGCTGGGCTGGCATCAGATCCCATTTTTATCCTACTTGCCAAAATTGTTGATGAACCCCTACAGCCCCAGCCCACCCGAAAAACTGCACAACTATAAAAGGCATGTCTAATGTTTCAAAATGAAAGTCACCTGCTCTCAGGTAATCTCTGCTTCATGTCAGGATCCTGCTCTTAAGTCTCAACCAGCACTCATGTTTAGTTAAGCACAGAGGGAAAAAGGAGACTAAACCAAACCCACACAACACAAGATCAAAAGGAAAAAATAGAATGTTAAAATGTCAAAATTTTACACTACTGCAAATCATCACATAAACAGGGCAGCATTAAAACAACATTCCTGGGAAAGTTACTTCTCACCCATCCTGTACCCTGCCCCTTGACTCTCAAGGCAAGGAGTTGAGAGGTTGCAGATAAAACCCTAAAAGACAAAAGCTTTGACATCGATTTCACCAACTTTCATTCCTACTGTGTCTCAAAGAAAGTGGCAAATCTGTCAGTGCTTACAGGTTATCCTCTGTTCCCTCAGATACGAGCCTCGTGTGTTTATTAAACCTGTGGCTTGGCAGAGGAAAGATATCTGTCTGAATTGTAACAAAGGTAATTCTAAAACAATTGGTTTGACACTTTTTGACTTGGTCTAGTGAGTTACTGAGCACTGAGTGTTCAAACCCCCAATTCTTGTATTATTAATTCTTGTACCAATTCCTGGCACCGGATGTCCAGCAGACAGCTTTGGTACCTTCAGCAGACACTTAGGGCTCTGGGCTGGCTTTTTCTGGGTGGTGTAGTGTGGTAAAATAGGGCTAAGAAGGGTTGGACTCGATGATCCTTATGGATCCCTACCAACCCAGCATACTCTGTGATTCTGTGAATATATACGTCTAGATGGATAGACATGTGAATTGTGTAAATATGTATATATGATTAGATTTAATGACGTGGGTCTGGCTTTGCTATGCAGTGCTCAGTGACAGATCCTCCTCCTCCTTGTGCCCTTTGAGGTTATGCCCTGCTTATCTCCCCCAGTCCAGCACTGGGCTCCATTACTTCCCTCTACTTCCAGTCCTTTTCCCCCACCTATGCCCAGTTGGGAGGCCCAGGAACAGGAGCCAGCCTTTCTCTCCCAAAAAACATTCCTGTTTATTTATGCTTCCCTCCTGCCCACAGAGATACCACCAATCTCTGAAAGCTGTATGAAGTTATTTGCTTGAGCAAACTGACAGCAGCCTCTGGGCTAAACTTTTGATCCGTCAGTTTTCTGCCTTCTTCAAAAAGCGCCGCAGCGCAGGCGTGTGAGCCGCTGGCTGCAGGCAGCAGCGATCCCATGGTGGATGGGACTGGCACAACAGGCCGTGGGCCAGAGGAGACAGTGGAGATGGACCTCCACCCTCCTGCATGGCATGCCTGGCTTGGCGGCAAGAGGATGGGATGATGTGTGGGCATGGGTGTCTCCTTCCTGGTTGGGAGAGGGAAGAGAAGGCACTAAAGAAAGCACACAGTGGCTCTGTTGTTGAACCAAACCAGGGCTGCAGAGACTCCAGCTTCCTTTAGTGACTCTCTTGGTGCTGTGTCACAGGAGACCTCCTCCTGTCCCTCAGGCAGGGAAGCAGTAAGAACCTGTCATCCAGTTCTGCCCAGGATGATTTTTTCCAGCACTAGCTGGCAATACTCCTGCTGACTCTTTTCTTCAGTAAAAAGTGTTTTTCAGTGCATATCATCAGCTCATATCCTGAGGCTTTTCTGTGCACTCACAGAAATTCAAAATGATCACACTGACACCAACGTTGCTGTTTCAACATTTGCACTTCTGTGACAAATACCTTAAAAATATGTGACACAGTAGACAAAACGGCAGGGATGGAGCCAAACACAGAAGGAGGGAGATGGAGTTGGGAAACTGTAATGTATGAAGGCTCAAAATCTACACTGGATAGTCAAAATTTCCCATCCCATCTTCTTTAAGATGCACATAGATCATCATGCTGTGAAAGTTTGTTTCCTAAATTAATAGGATGAATCAATATAGATGAAACCACAGGAATAAAGAAAAGTACATCCACCACTCAGCAGATACTGAGAGGTTACATGCTGTATGAGGGTATATAGAATATGGGTATATTCTACTTTGGACCAAACTTTAATGTCTGCTGACTTCAACATATTACTCCTCGTGGACTGCTGGACCTTCAGTAGAGAGGAAAAGCTGCCTGAGGGAAATGTTGCTTATGAACAGCAGACACGAAAACCTGGAGATGCACAGGGAAAAGTCATACATACTTGCAAGAAAAAGTATTCTACAAGATCGTGTAGAAAGCCATGGTGGTGAAGGACATTGTCCATCACAGACAAAAGCTCTGTTATGAGCAGAATGTGGATGGAAGTCTGTGCAGGAGATCTCCCAGAGGTGCCACTCCTGTTGGTGAGGATCAGAGCAGCACCAGAAAGTCCTGCTGGAATGATTCATGGGGGACAAAGGCAGGAAACGCTGCCTTCCCCTGGACAAAGGTCATCTCTGGTCCCTAAAATGGCCAGAACTTGGGCTGACATCTTGTAGTTATCCTTGCTCGTCATTCTCAGTTGATGCTTCTGGGATGGCCCAGTTCTGAAGCCGTTTCTCAGTCTTTGTTTCTACAACCTTTGGAGGCGGGTGGGTCTGGCTGAGAAACAGATAAGAACAGCAACTCTGTCCATAGTCATATGTCCAGCTCCAAACTTAAAAGTACAAAGAGTGTCCTGATTGCCTCAGACGTTGAGCATCCAAACTCCATACAGGGTTATAGAAGGAGATTGACATATTTGACAAAAAATGAGCTTTTTCACAGTCTCGCTGGAGAATTTTAAGCCCAATTTGGCTGTTCACAGCTGTGGAGGAAAACCTGTAAATCAAGAAGTTACTTCAGGCAAGATTTAAAATGCTCTAATTGCCTGTTGGATTTATGACAAAAGTACCACAAGAGACAAACTGGTTTCAGTACTTCAGTGGCATAATTTAGGGAAAAATATATCTTTCCTTCTGTAATAAGTCATTATTGCATTAGATTTGGTCTTCAGAATTTCCCCATGCAGGGCACGAAGTGATAGGACAAGGGGTAACGACTTCAACCAGAAAGAGGGCAGGTATAGGTTAGATATAAGGAAGAAATTCTTTACTGTGAGGGTAGAAAGACACTAGAACAGGTTGCCTGGAGAAGTTGTGGATGCCCCATCCCTGAAATTGTTAAAGATCACTGTCTTGGATGAAGCTTTGAGCAACCTGGTCTGGCAGAAGCTGTCCCTGCCCATGGCAGAGAAGTTAGAACTGGATGATCTTTAAGGTCCCTTCCAAAACTATTGTGATTTCATAAGATTAATCTCAGATCAAGTATTTAACTTCCTACCCTGGGTATTTTATTCCCCTATAATTTTTGAAGTGAGAATTGTAAAGCCAAGTTAAGCAAATGCATGTGAATTATAGACACAGATGTCTGAAGTACAGGAGACACTAAGTTTGGGCTATTCCAGAAATTTTCAGTTTATGTCTGGATCTAACTTAATGAATTGAATTGTGGGTGAATGTTCATTAGTTTCATTCCCTAAAAGCCCCATTTTGGGGAAAAACGCAAAAATAAATGATCGCTCTCACACATAAAGAGGTGGGAATCAGCCTTGGACATGGGAGTTACATAAATCCTTCGCAGCATTAACCTTGTGTCTAAAATGTGCTCAATGAGGACCCATATTCTGGAAATAGGAAAGAATGAAACTGGATGTCATTGCTCTTGGAAATAAGAGAAGTGGGGAGAGAAAGAAGACCTGTTTAGAAAGAAGACCCCGACATTTCTGTTTATGTCTTGATAGCTTTTCAAAGAAGTCAAGTTGCTGGGTGGTCTGACTTGCATTCCCTGCATTGACATGTACCACATTTGACTCCAACATCAACAGGGGAGCTGTTGGGGGATGGGTCTTTTTTTGAGATAATTTCTTTTTTCAAATACTCTTGAAGTGAAGCTTGTATTAAACTGAGTAATAATTAGATAGTGAAAATGCTCCTATCTAATGCTTAGATTATTACAAATGCCCGAGGCAATTCTTCAAGGTTTATAACAGACATAGAAATCAATGTTTAATGTCAAAAGTGATCCTGGAAGGTGTTTATTGAGATTTATTTTTTAATATACAGTGCAAAGATTAAAAAAATGCTTTTATTCTTAGTTTTACTAGTAGTGATGACTGGGGGAAAGGCGTGGTATCATCAGGGAAAAGTATTATCATGAAAGCTGGTGTAAAACCTTCTTTTAAGATTCTTGATCAAAAATACCAGTTAAAACCAAAACAAGTCAGTGTATTTAAAGTCAATACCCCTCTGGTTACTCTTACATTGCACTGATTTCTTAGAGCTGTTATAAACTAGCACTAGATGCTTTCATCAGTGAAGCTTCATTACTGAGCCCTGTGAGAATCTGCTTTTCCAAGAGAAACTTTCTCCAGGTTTGAGCTTAACATCCATTAAAAATTCTTGTGTGTACAACATAGTATGAAGACTGTTTTTCTGCTGCTAGGATAATACATGCAGGAGTAGCTGGGACAGCAAAACTGCTTCAGCATCCTCTGCCACCCTTCACTCTCCTGTTTCTCCTTTCACCCTACTCTTCCTCCCTGTCTTGGGTTGGAAGAGGCCTTGAAGGTCATCTCATTCCAACCCCTTACATGGGCAGGGACACCTTACACTAGACCAGGTTGCTCAGAGGGCAAACCTATGTAATCATATGTATGGGAATGCCACCCCAGGCTGTCTGCTCAGTGGCATGAAGTTTGCAGAGCTGCCCGTTTTCCTGGAGGTATCTGAGAGGACACCAAAAGAGCTTGTTCTTTCCACTGTCCCTGAAAAGAACCAGGATCACAAGCACACGTGGAGTCACTTACACTGGAGAGAGCTACAGCTAAGTGGGGTAATCCCACTTTCTAATGTCCAAACGATTTAATAGAGATGAAACCCCAGAGACATTTCTGAAATGAAATAGATCTGGGCAGAAATGATTGCAACAGCGTTTGGGGAATGGAAAAACAGCGCATACCCTGACAGATACGGGGTCGAAAGAAAGCTTGCCATTCTCTGGGGAAGCCTGTATGACTTTTCCTGGGCAGGAAAACAGTGAATGAGGGCTCCACAAGCCATCACTCCTTGCTTGGACCCAATCCTGAGAGTGCTTGAGTTGTACCTGTGTTGTAAAGGGCAGCTTTGGGGGCAGGCAACTTCCTTGGGGGCTGTAGGAATGGAATGGACAAACTGGCTCCTGAATGCCTTCCCAATACATTCACTAAGGTGAAGGGAGACTGGGGATGGAGCTCATCCCTTCAGGAGCACTTTGCAGGACAGACTGTCTCCTGAAGTGTTCCCAGTTGCTGGACCAATAACTTTCTGGGCAGTCATCTGCTTGAGATGCTCTGGGATAGGGGCTTCATCCCCTAGAAGCACCCACCTCCCTCCAAGGCTGTTAAAGCAGCCTGAGTGACAGACTTGGGTGTGACATTTGCAATGTCCATGTCCACACTTGGGCAAGGTATCCCCACTGTCTGCTCACATCCAAGTCACATGAGCAACACCAGCACAACAGGGTGAGAAAAAAAGCTTCCCATGGATGGAGGCTGTAGGTCAGGGAATACCTTTTGTCACACCTGGAAGCATGGATGAGGTTGTGTTACTGTTGGAAAGGCAGAGAAAGTGCATTGCACCCACACTTTCCTTCAGCTCTAAAAGCTGCAGACTCCAAAGGCTGTATGCAATTGCCCCAATTAATGCAGTGGAAGGTACTATTTCTCCTCACAAACTTTGCCCTTATTCAGACGCATCACTAAGGATGAACAATAACTGCTACCACTACAGTGATGTTTTCAATACAGTGGGAAGACTACAAGCTCTCCTTATGCCACTGCAGCCCAAAAAATACGAGACCATGGCAGTATTACCTGCATTTTCCCAATACATTGCCACACACTATGCAAGCAGAGCAAAATGTGATTTGGACTCCAGGTATCAGCAGGAACATACAATGGAGAGATCAGGAAACATTTCCGAGGGAAGACATCAGTTCAAAAAAGGAGAAAAGACTTGAGGAAGAATGGAGTGTAAGATGATTACAGGAAAATCAGAAAGTTGATGGTGGAGGTATAAATCTGCAGGTGTAAATCAGCACAGCTCTATGGATGCTTGTGTTTGCATTAGCCAGAGGTCTAGTCCCACATGTTTGATCAAACATGGTTTGGTACAGAGGAATAAGAGTGTTGCACAAGTGAGAGAGAGCAGCTTCCTCCTCTGAGGGAGAGCAGGAATGCAAAATATGTCTAAAATAATACACTACCCAAATAGTCTTTCAGTCTTTCCCGAAGGGAAAATACACTTCTCTACAAGGAAAATGCCACATATCTCTCTCCAGCCCCAGGAAAAGAATGAGGTCACATCTTTCACTAAAGCTGAAAGAGCGGGGAGTTTTTTTGTGCAGTGTTTCATCCTCTTCTTCCAGTAACCAGACATGCCTTGCTGCAGTGAGATCCTGGTATTTATCTTCTTTTGGGATCCTTACAAAAAAAAAGTTCAATCCTCACTCAGTCTAAAGGGCTAAATCCTGCACCACGCTGCTGTTACGGAGGAAATGGGTTTGCCCCTTGCTTCCATCAGTGTGAATTGGGAGCAATTCTCCCTAAGTTAAAAGGTGAAAGCTGTCCCACTGACTCTGGCTGCAGAAGGGTTTCTTGGATGGGAATGAGGGAAAAGAAGCCAACTTCATAAAACAGATTTTGGTCTCTTTACACAAGGACAATTTGTAATAAACCCTGTGGCTAACATGAAGTTATTGCAGATTTGCACTGGCATGAATGAGGTCAGAAACCAGCCCGGGGTGGCTGGGACAAGGCGGCACAGAGGTGTTAGAGCGGAGAAATTTGGAGTTTGACTTTCTGCAGCCCCTGAACACCCTCAGTGAGGTGACACCCTGCCTTCGATGTATTTTGGGTCAAACTGATGAGTGTCACAGCTCAGGACCAGGCACATCTGACACGGAGAAAGCCACGCGGAGCTTGTTGGAGCAAGCCAGCGCTGCGTGCTAATTAGAGCTGTCTGCTCAATGAGTTTAGCTTTAACTGCTCACAGAGTGTCTGCAGCTAGATTGGGATTTCCTCAAATTGATTTGTAATTTGAGGTTACTCAATTAATTTTTCTTTTTTTTTTTAAATTTTTTTTTCTCTCTGTCTTAATCGCACAAATGTTCGAGTCCCTGTGTCTGCACCATCCTTGCTCTGATGGGTGTCAGTGCCCCCTGGCTGGGTGCCCTCTCCAGCAGCACAGCTGTGATGTGGCCACCAGTGGGCCAAACCTCCCAAGATTTGCTGTCCATTAGTAAGGAGGTTACAAATAAGCAGGGTGGAGTAAATTCAAACCTTTTTTTACTTTTCTGGGCCACACAAGCCTTGCCCAAGGCATTATTCATAGAAAAACTAGGCTGCTGCAAGATTCACTGGCGGGGTGCAGAATTTAAATAGAATTTTCTCTTGTCCCAGTTACACAAAGTCAGCCTGATTCTCCCATTCCCTGTGCTCATGTGAAGTGGAAGTGATTCCAATCCCAAGGGTGGGATTCACTGCTCACTGGAGGGTCCAGTCCCAACACTACCTGGGGCAGATACTACGGGAGGAATCGGATGGAAGCTGCTCCAGATAGTTAGAATGAGCCACGGTGAGCTGGGGCACTGAATCATGGAATGGTTTGGGTTGGGACGTTAAAGATCGTCTAGTTCCAACCCACCTGTCATGGGCAGGGACACCTTCCAAAGGTTGCTCAAAGCCCCATCCAACCTGGCCTTGAACACTTCCAGGGATAGGGCAGCCACAGCTTCTCTGAGCAATCTGTGTCAGCTCCTCATCGCTTTGATAGTGCAGAATTTCTTCCTAACATACAATCTAAACTTGCTTTCCTTCAGCTTCAAGCCATTAGCCCTTTTCCTATCACTATGCAGCCTTGTAAAAGGGTCCTTGCTGCGTGAGCCTCCTCTTCTTTCTGATGTGAAAATCTGCATAGGGGGAATTCAAATTTATTTTTTCAGGCATTTTTTGTGGTCAAGTTTTGAAATTCAGAATGTTTGGAGGCAGGGAATGCAGAGAGTGCATGTGTGAGTGCTGCAGAGTTGTGACCCCATAAGAGTTATGTTTTATGGTGCTCATCTCCTGCCACTGCTAACACGGATCAACCAAGGGATCCACTTGCCTTTCCAGTCTTTCAAATCTCTCACTGCTCTGAGATTTGCAGATCAGAATCATTGCTCTGTTATGCCAGTTTTGTGCCAGGCAAATCTGGCTGTCTCCAGAAAAGTGGTGCTGTCCCCAAACAAGTGATGTGCTCTTAGGAATGGTTTGGTTCTGAGAATGAAACTGTGGCTCCCATTCAAGGACATCTGCTTTTGCAGCAGCTGAGCCCAGTGACATCAAGAGCTGAACCTTGCAAGGTGCTATGAACCCTTTGCTGCTGCTGCAGCTCAGCTTTGGCCGCTTGATCCAGCACTTAAACCCAGCCATCTGCTGAGGGGAATATCTGGTGCATCCTGAGTTCAACAAACTTCCCTTTCCCCTTAGGATTGTCCTCCAAAACATGCAAAATAGACTGGAAATGGTGCTAGGCATTATTTGCCCACCCAGGTAATATGGTTCTTCATTTACATGTTTAAAAATGCCAACTCAAACACTTCTGTAATATTACGGGATTTTCAAGACAAAGATGTTTGTTCTGGTTTCTGTTCAACTTTGTCCCTGGAGTGGAGAAGAACCCAAAGCTGTTAGTCACTGCCTGTGGCTCTTCCAAGAGGGAGCTCAGACCCGGAGCCAGGCTTCCCTTCTCTTAACTTGAGATTTGCAATCAGAGCAATTCCACTGACTTCAGAGAGCTGCTTCTCATTTCCAAACATATGCTTAGGAATATAATCAGGCTTACAAATCTCCACTGGCGGCAAAGATGAGTGCCAGCTTCCCTTAACGAGTAATGCAAAACACTGCTGGGGGGGTGTGCAGCCTGCTGCTACCCAAAGCTCAACAAACCCCCAAACAAGCACAGTCCCGGCCTCCTCCTTGGAAATGAACGTTTTATGAGCAGGATTAGAAATTTCTGGGTGCTTTTGCACTGTGAGAACATGATATACCTGCAGAAAAGTGCTCTTTGCTGTTGTGACGTTGCTCTGTTGCCCGTGGGATAGGGTTGGGCATAGGACAGGAGGGTCTCAGCAAATAACCAAACCAAGGGAGAAATAGTGTGGACTTCAGCAGCAGTCCCCAAAGCAAAACTCATGAGAGGTCAGGGTTTCTGCCACCCTCTCTGAGCAGCCTGTTTCAGCCACAGGTGCCAGCAAAGGCTGTCCCTGTGTTCATCCTTGCACAGAAGGAGGCACATCAAGTCCAAGCCAGCAGATGCAGAAAGAAGTGGCTCGTACCGCTCAGCATTACAGTGCTCCAGACTCATCTCTGCTGACAGGGATCACAGCAATGGTCAATAAACAGATTCATCTGCTACCTGGCTGCTGCTGGAGCTGGAGGAAACAGAGTTCAGACTTCTGTCAAAGCCACAGACACCATGGGCAGGATTTAGCTCAGTGTCTCTGTGTCAGGCTTTATGTGTGAGCAAAATACACGTGGAGTGGTGGTGATTAGCAGAGACTGGTGTCACTGGAAGGATGTCAGGCACACCTCTGTGGTGCTCACAGGTATCACCAGGGACCTTCAGAAGACCAGTGGTCCCCATGGCCAGCAGCTGGAGGTCAAGTGAGGCTCCATATGAGCAACTCAGGAACCCATGCTCCTGTAGATGCTCACACCCAGACACCAGCACTCAGATCTGATTTACAGGTCTCCCAGTTGTTCCCCTCCTCATGCTGTTTCTTAGAAAGTTATTCTGACCATTTCTGACCACTCTGACCATTTCCCCCTTCAATGCCTGGCCACTGGTTCCCAGCCTCCCTGGTAGTGCACAGCTCCAGAACAAGATGGTTCCATCTTATTCAAAATTCATTAAAAAGGCCTAATGGAAATGGTAAATCACAAGGATGGACCTTAGCAGCAATGCAGTGGTTCTGCTCTATGCAGAGCCTCAAGGAAAAATTCAAAGCATCCATGGCCACTCATGAGCAGTGGATATTCATTCAGCTGAGGTGGGTGCAGCACTGCTAAGCACACCACAGCATCACATGAAATCTATGACCAAGCCCCAGCAGCATGAAGGATTGCCTCTTCCTGGCTGTACTGGCACCTTGTCTCCCACCTGCATGAGGCCAAGCACATCAGCACCTTCATAAGTGACCAAGACTGGCAGTACCAGGGGCTTGGCTTGGTGACAGGACATCTCACCAGGGCCTTGGGGCACCCCTTGGTCCACCCGGCCCTACTGTACATCCCTCTCTACGTCCTTCTCTGCCCCTCTTCTCGGCAAAGGAAAATGGAAGTTGCCTTTTGTCTGGCAGGGGTCAGACAGAGCCGGTTTGTTCGATAAAGCTTTAACGCTTTGTGAACACGCAGAAAAGCTCAACCCGGGGCCCTTTGACAATCTCTATTGTTTTGCAGCTAAAAAAAAAAAAAAAAAAAGACTGGTTCGATTTAAAACACCAAGTTCATGGCATTTCAAAGAGAAATGATACACAGCGTATGGATTTGTGTGATACAGGGAGATAAAGCAGGGAATAAAATGCCAGGCAGGAGCATTACAAACACTGCTCTCGGGGGTGAGCCTGGTATTTTGCCATCTGATTATTTTAAGAGGTTTCTGTCTCCACAGCAAAATCTCCAGCATTAGCTTCACATCCCAAGCCTCAGTATTTCGGGCAAAACCTGTGAACGGAAAAAGTGTGAAAAAAGATGAAAGAATAAGTGATACTTTGCCCTAATATCTAACATGCCTGGGAAATGACATGTATATGTGTACACAGTCCGCTTCAGCCACAGTGGGGTTCATTGTCTGCAAAATTCATAAGCCATGTAATGCATCAGTTGTCAAGGAAAGCTGGGATATGGGAACCCTCCCCGCAGTTTGTTTAAGCAACAAAATATTTTTTTTAAAAAAAAAAAAGTGAACTCCTGAAAGAATCATATGAGCTGGCAGGGAGGTCAGTTGATTGAATATTTCATTTATTGAATGTGCGGTTGCCAAAATAAATAACTCAGGGAGGAAAGCAGTAGTCAGGAAATTGAATGTGGTTTTTTTGTCTCTGGCGAAGTTTCCCTTGAGTGATTTCCTTTGGAGGCTGCTGCCCGCGGAGCGCATCCCGCTCCTCCGGCTCCAGCGGCAGCCCAGGCACCGGAGACGCGCTTTTCCCTGCCAGCCTCCACCAGGAGAACAAAAATGTGTCGTTTCACTCTCCTTATAATGCACAGAGGAAATAGGATTAGGTCCAAATAGCAGCAAGGTAAGTAGGATTAATGGCTGGCTTAAATAAACGATGCCCTTCCTTACAAGGCTTCTGGATATCGTTTCTGCCTGGTTGTGCTGCGTGCAAGGCACCGCGTTGCTGTGCCCAAGACGTGCACGTGGAGATGAGGTTGTGAGGAGGGGGGAGACTGGAAATGCAGGCAGCTTTACGGGATATTTTCCTTTTATTTTTAATAAGAAATCTGAATTTTGCCGTTTGAAGACGATGAAACCCCCCGTGGGAGAGGCAGAGAAGGATGGAAGGGTGGAGGGATGGAAGGGTGGAGGGATGGAAGGATGGAGAGATGGAAGGATGGAGAGATGGAAGGATGAAGGGATGGAAGGGTAGAGGGATGGAAGGGTGGAGGGTATTTTTTTTAAAAGGACGGAGGGATGGAAGGACGGAGGGATGCAGGCTTTGTGAACGCCTCTTGCCCCCTGGCGTCCCCTCACTGCAAGGACAGCAGGGGCCGGGGGGGCCGGGAGAGCAGGGAGGGCACTGGGAAGTCCAGGGAGGGAGGGGAAGAGGGGCACGAGGGAAGCTCGACACCGGCAGTCTCCATCTCTCATCGCCTCTTTCCCCAAAACCCCAGCCAACAAAATCAGCCGAATTCACACAAGCGGAACCCTTGGGGCAAAACTTGTTTCTCCCTCGCTAAAACACTTTCCAAAAATAATGAAGATCCCGCGCGGTTCCTCAAAGGCAGTTCGGAGGGCAGGAATGGGGAGGAGGAGAGGGAAAAAAATGTAAAATAAATTTAAAGAGCTGGTTGCTAGGAAGGGAATGCAGCGGCTTATTTGGCATTTCTATCCTCTTTTGCATAGTCTCAGTTTCAGCTGGCAGACCAGGAGCTATGTGGTTGCCTCCATTAAATCTGTTTCTCATTGCAGGCTTACAAGATTTTTAGAAAGGTTCCTAATGACCGATACAGGCTGGCATCGCAGCCGAGTTTTGTAATTAAACGTTACTGAGCAGAGGCAGTAGCTGGGGATAAATGTCAAGGAGATTTTTTTTTTCTCTTCCTTTTTTTTCCTCCCTCCGCGAATTTTCGGAGGAGAGGTTGCCTATGTCACACGGAAATTGCAACTGCCAAAACAATCTACCAGAAACACATCAATAAAAATAACTTCCACATACTTCCCCAGCGAGCCAAGGCAATGACACAGCGGCTGTCGATGCTGAGGATCTCCCCAAACCCCCAAAAGCCTGCAATTACCAACGGCCCCGGCAAACGCCCCGTCCCGCTGCGGCAGGACCCGGGCCACCTGATGCAGCCTGCAGTCGTTAAACTGAATTTTGTCGAGAAATGATACTCGGTTGTCAAATTGACAGTACGGGGTGTGGGGGGGGAAGAAATGGAAACTGATAAATGGGAGAAAATTCGTGTGCAGGGGGAGAAACAGCAGGGCAGGAGCTCTGGTGACAGTGAGATGTGGGCACTGGTTGGGATGTTCACTGCCCTGGGGTCGGTGCTCAGGNATACAGGGAGATAAAGCAGGGAATAAAATGCCAGGCAGGAGCATTACAAACGCTGCTCTCGGGGGTGAGCCTGGTATTT
The DNA here is from genome assembly GCA_013390025.1 of Pitta sordida. Lineage (NCBI taxonomy): Eukaryota > Metazoa > Chordata > Aves > Passeriformes > Pittidae > Pitta > Pitta sordida. Next base: position 158,220 of record WEKX01010614.1, on the reverse strand, counting down.
TGCCATCTGATTATTTTAAGAGGTTTCTGTCTCCACAGCAAAATCTCCAGCATTAGCTTCACATCCCAAGCCTCAGTATTTCGGGCAAAACCTGTGAACGGAAAAAGTGTGAAAAAAGATGAAAGAATAAGTGATACTTTGCCCTAATATCTAACATGCCTGGGAAATGACATGTATATGTGTACACAGTCCGCTTCAGCCACAGTGGGGTTCATTGTCTGCAAAATTCATAAGCCATGTAATGCATCAGTTGTCAAGGAAAGCTGGGATATGGGAACCCTCCCCGCAGTTTGTTTAAGCAACAAAATATTTTTTTTAAAAAAAAAAAAGTGAACTCCTGAAAGAATCATATGAGCTGGCAGGGAGGTCAGTTGATTGAATATTTCATTTATTGAATGTGCGGTTGCCAAAATAAATAACTCAGGGAGGAAAGCAGTAGTCAGGAAATTGAATGTGGTTTTTTTGTCTCTGGCGAAGTTTCCCTTGAGTGATTTCCTTTGGAGGCTGCTGCCCGCGGAGCGCATCCCGCTCCTCCGGCTCCAGCGGCAGCCCAGGCACCGGAGACGCGCTTTTCCCTGCCAGCCTCCACCAGGAGAACAAAAATGTGTCGTTTCACTCTCCTTACAATGCACAGAGGAAATAGGATTAGGTCCAAATAGCAGCAAGGTAAGTAGGATTAATGGCTGGCTTAAATAAACGATGCCCTTCCTTACAAGGCTTCTGGATATCGTTTCTGCCTGGTTGTGCTGCGTGCAAGGCACCGCGTTGCTGTGCCCAAGACGTGCACGTGGAGATGAGGTTGTGAGGAGGGGGGAGACTGGAAATGCAGGCAGCTTTACGGGATATTTTCCTTTTATTTTTAATAAGAAATCTGAATTTTGCCGTTTGAAGACGATGAAACCCCCCGTGGGAGAGGCAGAGAAGGATGGAAGGGTGGAGGGATGGAAGGGTGGAGGGATGGAAGGATGGAGAGATGGAAGGATGGAGAGATGGAAGGATGAAGGGATGGAAGGGTAGAGGGATGGAAGGGTGGAGGGATGGAGGGATGGAAGGACGGAGGGATGGAAGGACGGAGGGATGCAGGCTTTGTGAACGCCTCTTGCCCCCTGGCGTCCCCTCACTGCAAGGACAGCAGGGGCCGGGGGGGCCGGGAGAGCAGGGCGGGCACTGGGAAGTCCAGGGAGGGAGGGGAAGAGGGGCACGAGGGAAGCTCGACACCGGCAGTCTCCATCTCTCATCGCCTCTTTCCCCAAAACCCCAGCCAACAAAATCAGCCGAATTCACACAAGCGGAACCCTTGGGGCAAAACTTGTTTCTCCCTCGCTAAAACACTTTCCAAAAATAATGAAGATCCCGCGCGGTTCCTCAAAGGCAGTTCGGAGGGCAGGAATGGGGAGGAGGAGAGGGAAAAAAATGTAAAATAAATTTAAAGAGTTGGTTGCTAGGAAGGGAATGCAGCGGCTTATTTGGCATTTCTATCCTCTTTTGCATAGTCTCAGTTTCAGCTGGCAGACCAGGAGCTATGTGGTTGCCTCCATTAAATCTGTTTCTCATTGCAGGCTTACAAGATTTTTAGAAAGGTTCCTAATGACCGATACAGGCTGGCATCGCAGCCGAGTTTTGTAATTAAACGTTACTGAGCAGAGGCAGTAGCTGGGGATAAATGTCAAGGAGATTTTTTTTTCTCTTCCTTTTTTTTCCTCCCTCCGCGAATTTTCGGAGGAGAGGTTGCCTATGTCACACGGAAATTGCAACTGCCAAAACAATCTACCAGAAACACATCAATAAAAATAACTTCCACATACTTCCCCAGCGAGCCAAGGAAATGACACAGCGGCTGTCGATGCTGAGGATCTCCCCAAACCCCCAAAAGCCTGCAATTACCAACGGCCCCGGCAAACGCCCCGTCCCGCTGCGGCAGGACCCGGGCCACCTGATGCAGCCTGCAGTCGTTAAACTGAATTTTGTCGAGAAATGATACTCGGCTGTCAAATTGACAGTAGGGGGTGGGTGTGTGTGTGTGTGTGTGAAGAAATGGAAACGGATAAATGTGAGAAAATTCGTGTGCAGGGGGAGAAACAGCAGGGCAGGAGCTGTGGTGACAGTGAGATGCGGGCACTGGTTGGGATGTTCACTGCCCTGGGGTCGGTGCTCAGGCGGGGGTGTCCCGCCAGCCCCGGGCTGCCACTCTCCGTCCCTCCGCACCAAACTTGCAGTGGTCGGCCGAGGTGGAATCCAACTTGTTCAGCCAACTTGGCTGCTGCTTGTCTTCCCTTTTCTCTTTTGCCTTCCTTCCTTCCTTCCTTCCTTCCTTCCTTCCTTCCTTCCTTCCTTCCTTCCTTCCTTCCTTCCTTCCTTCCTTCCTTCCTTCCTTCCTTCCTTCCT
>WEKX01010614.1:134630-155804 GCA_013390025.1 Pitta sordida | reverse complement strand
TTCCCTTCCCTTCCCTTCCCTTCCCTTCCCTTCCCTTCCCTTCCCTCTCCGCACTGGTGCCGGGTCTCGCCACCCCCCGGCACAGCCCCGCCCGGGAATCGCCCCAAAACTTCGATTAATTTATTTTAAAGCGCATTAAACCATTTCCCGCGGCCGGGCGAGCGCGGGGCCGGGTTCATCCATATGCATGCGGAAAGTTTCGCGGCGGCGGCAGCCGTGGGGGTGCAAATTGAGAAGTTAAATATTTGTTTTTAATTTTCTGGCTCAAAAATTTTAACTAAGAGGCAGGATTCCCGCCGCTCTAATGTGCTTGCATAAATGGCTTTGTTATTACTATTTTCCTGCTAAAACAACATTTGCTTCTCCGTCCTGACACACGGTGTTTGGAATCCGGGCGGGATCTGCCATCTCGGATGGAGAAGCCGAGCGGAGACACCGCGGCCGGGGCCGCCGCGCATCCCACCCGCGCCCGGGCAAAATTAACCCAACCGGGCCCTCAGATTAGTTTTTAATTAGATTTTCTGATTATACACATGTTTAAAGGACAAGATTGCGTGTTTATGGAGGGAGATTTCCTCAAGAGTCTGTTTGATTAAACGTATTTACAATAACTCCGGTGGTTAAACATTGTCACATTTTAAAGGACGGTTTAATGAAAGTATGATTTCAAGATCGGGAAAAGTTGAAGAGAATAGCACGCTCCAGCCTGCCTCATGGCTTTTATTTTATTTTTCTAAAATTTATTTTATTTATTTATTTTATTTTATTTGTTAGGTTTTATTCTACCTGTTGATTTTTTTTCTTACACCTTCTTTTATTTTACCTTCTTTCACTTCCACCAGACATTGCAACCAACAAACCACCAAAGCCAGGGTCGGTGGTCCTGCAGCCGGACATCCCCGCGGACAGGAGCCCCAAAGCCCCGCGGAGCCCCAGCGCGGAGCTGAGGATGCGCACCCAAGGGCTCGGGGTGCTGCTCCCCTGGAGGCACAAAATCTTTTTCTCCCAGCTCGGTTGAGGATTTTATTTAATTCTATTTTTAAAATTATTTCTTCCTTCTCTCCCCCCAACCCCTTTTCTTCTTTTTTTTTTTTTTTTTTTTAGCCCGTCATTCTGTCTTTTGGTTTGGGGTTTTTTTCCCCCCCCCCGCCGTGGTTCCTTTCGCTCTTTCACTTGCCCAGAAAAACCTCTCCCTGCCGCGCAGCCAGTGTCCTCCCGCACAGGCGGTGCGGAGGGAGGGAGACACGCTCACCGCCCGCCCCGTCTGCGCTGAGCCGGGCAATGGGGGCCCGGGGGGCGGTACCACTCTGCCCCGAGGTAAACACGCTCTTCCTCCTCCTCCTCCTCCTCCTCCTCCTGCCCTCGGAGCAGCAGCCGGCGGGGACACCCAGCCCGCGGGGCAGCGAACACCCCGCGGCTCTGCAGCCCTGGACCGTGTCCTGCCAAGGGGGAGAGAAACCACTCCGGATTCCTGCTCTCTGACGTTCTGCTATGACATCCCAACCCAACTGTGACATCCCAGCTCTTATTTATTTTTGTTTTTAATTTACCCCATATATATGTAATTTCACCTCGGAGAAGACTTTTGTCTTTTTTTTTGGGGGGGGGGGGTTGGATGGGGAAAGCTCCATCCAAAAACTCATGTCCCTTTTTGTCTTGCTTATTAGATATAATTTAAGATAAAACGCCTGTTATAATTACTGATTATACAAGGGATCCCTTGTTTTTGCAGGCTACTAACAGGATTATCTAACAAGTGCTAGATTTCAAATTAGCCATCAGCATTACTCTGGAATTCATTTCATTGCACTGGAAAGGATGGAAGGAATGGGTTTGGGGATGAGGGCATGGAGCAGTCCTGAGAGCCCAGCATCACTTCACCCTTGTCCAAGCTGTCCACACTAAACGGGAACATTGTCCCCTGTAAAGCCTATGAAGGCATGATTATAATTATAAGAAACTGAAACAAAAAATGGAAATGGAAAAAATATGTGAACCCTTTGTGAAGTGTTGTCCTGGGGGGATTGGAATGGCCTGATCCATCCTGGGGCAAAGCAGCAGCTCAGCCTCCTGCCTGCTGCCTTCTCCCGGCCACGGGAAATGGAGGGCTATAAAAAAATCTATTAGAGATGAGTTAATTAATGGTAATTGGAAAAGGGACATCCCCTACGTAAAATCATCTTTCTCCACAAAAGAGCATTTAAAAATAATCTGAGGGAAAAAAACCCACAACACCATAATGAAGCTTTTGACTAAAAGACCTAATGTTTTTATTGCCGAGGGGAGCGGGGAGGAGTGGAGTCCCTCCAGCCCCAGTCCCAGCCCTGGCCTCGCTCCTGTTAAACCTCAAACGCTGCTTTCGTGGAGCCTCGTGGTCTGGGATTAAATCTGCCCGCACAGCCACCCCTGGCTGCAGCCCCAGTTTTTCTTCCACGTTGAAAACAGCTTTTCCTCGGGTAGGAGGACCTGGAGTGGCTCAGCCCAGAGTGCAGACTCCCAGGGATGTGGCTGCAGGGCTGGGGTCCCTCTCCTTCCGACCAGAGTTGCTGCTCCCTGTTTTCCATCCTTCCACCAGAGCTTCAACTCTTTAGGCCTGGCGGAAAGCAAATCCTTTTAATGAGTCAAATAATTTTGGACACAAGAAATTTCCCCCTCTCCTTTGTAATTAGAGCTGGCCGTGTGTCTAAAATGATCTGCTTTCCAGAGGGAAACAATAATTGAATTGTTGGGTGTCTCCCGAGCTTTGCAGGGCTCCGGGAAGGCTGCGAGGGAAGCTGAGCCGTTCTCTTGTTAGCGCCTGCAATGAGAGCAAGACACCCTAGAATTCAATTATGCGGCTCCTCCAGGAACCGTTATAATTATAACGTCAAGTTGTTTTTTAAAATTTCATAATTATGCTTTAGGATCCTTGCGTGGATGTTTGGGAATGCGCCTGCCTGGCCCTGGCCCCCCACAAGTACCCTCCTTTGCTGCAGCCTCTTCCCTGCCCATGCTTCAGTGGCGTTCTGCTCCTGGCATCCAAGGGTGCCTGCAGTGCCCTCCTTCTCCATCCCTGACCCTGGCACCCATGCCATGGCCTCGCTGAGCCCTCCTCTGCTCCATGGCACTGGACATCCCTCCTCAGTGCTGTGACTCATCCCTCCTGAGTGTCATGGCATGTGCTGCGAGTGGGCCGATGACGCATCCATGTGTCAGATCTCCTGGTCAGCCTCTCCAGCTTTCCTGCCTTCAGAATTGATTCCCATGCATAGATGTTCTAGGAGAACATGAGGAAAAAGTAGATCAGAATGACCCATTACAGAAAATTTTGTGTTCAGCTGGTTAGAAATAGGTGTTCAATGTTCTCCCTTCAGTGGCAGCAGAGGGGTGACGTTTGGGGCAAGTCAGATGGTGCTGGGAATCCTAGGAGTGGGGTACCCCCTATCAGCGCTGCCTGTACTTGGGTTGGCATCTTCACCTGCATGAATGCAAATGCAAAATACTGAAAAACTCTTACATTCCTTTTGCAGGTGGAAATTAAAAGCTTGGAAGGGCTTGAAGTGCCACTGGAGATGCCTTGCAAGATTGGGCTTCAGTAGCGTTGTGTTTAGAGGGTGGTTGAGTTATTTTTAGGCTCTGTTTAGGAAAGTGGATCAGACTGCTCATATTTTACAATCCTGCTGAAATGAGAGAGCTGTGACCCTGTCTTGCTGCAGAACCCTTGTTCAGTGCTGCTCCTCTCCCCTGCCATCACCATGTCCCTGTTGCACATCCACTGTGTCCTTCTGGACATGTGCCCTGCAGAAGTCACTGCCCAGGACTCATTTGTGCAGAAACCAGGTGTGGGCTGACAGGTACCAGACTGGATGAAGATCTCCTGGCTGTACAGTGCTGTTTGAGGTGTTTAGTGAAGGAGCTTCTCCGAGACAGGAATGAAGTGACTGAGAAAGTGCAGATTGCAAAGAATTCAAGACCAAATGGAGGGAAGGTGGAGCTGCTTCTGTGAGAAAACGGTGAGCAGAAAAACTAAGCCCTGTCAGACACAGCCAGAGCACAGATACTGCAGCACCACCTGTTTTACAGGAATGTATTAAAATCCCAGCATCAGAGGGATCTGTCACATCCTGGTTTGGTTCTCCTTGCTGAAGCTGAATGAGACCCAGGAACGTTCCTGAGTTTCATCCAGTCCAGTTTCCAGTGACAACTCACGGAAAGGGTCTGACAGACTGTGGTGTGGACCCTTTCCACAGAGCTCCTCATTGCGGTGGACCAGGTTTCCCTGCAGGCTTGAACAGAGGAATATGCTCTTGGTTGGGCATGTGCTTTTCCTGTAGAGAGAGAGAAACTTGACCATTTTTTCAGCTCCCCGTATCCAGCAAAGAGCAGGAGCACAGCAGGCGCAGAAGACCTGCTGTTCCCTCCTGCTCCAAGAAAGCTGACAGCTGCAGGCAGAGAGAGGATGGGAATGCATTACCAAATGCATCCTGGTAACCACCCAGCAGCACCAAAACACAGGGGCCACCAGAACAATGTTGTTTTGAGAGCACATCTTGCACTTGGCTGCTCAAAGCAACTTTTCCTGAGCTTGGACCCAGGTCCTGAGGAGGCTGGTGTGTGCCATTGGCTTTATGGATTCTCATCACTGTCTGGGCAAGGAACAGAAGATGAAGAGCTTGTCTTGATATTTGCAGGTCAGGGCCCCACATAACAGTTGTGGCACTGGGATGGGAGAGCAGAGAGGAATACACAATGACTGTGCTGATTTCAGACTGGGAATAGATTCACTTTTCATTCTCTCAGACAAGCAATTAGAGCTGTCTCCCCAAGCAGTTCCCACCCAGCAAGGAGTTCCAAAATATGAAAATTCTTCCCTTTCATATTATTTTCCAGATGTTCAGTCTTCGCTTCCCTTTATTAATGCTTCTTTTGTCAGGGTGACTCATTTAACAATTAGCTTAGGCATAGGGTGTAGCAGCTGTTACAGATATTACCTGTGCCTCTAAGGCAAAGCTGTTGTTTTTTATCCATCTCTTCTCTTCTTGTAGGCCTTTAATAACCTGCAAAAATATCTTTAAATTAGTGGGGAGCTCTGATTCTTCAACCAGGTCAACAGATGGCTCACTTGGACCTGCTTTCGATTAAGCAGGTGGAACATGCCCAAGGAGCAGGCAGAAAAATGCAGCTGTTCTTTCCCCAAATCCCACTGTGGGTCTGATGGGAAAGATTTATCCACCAGCTCCTGCATGACACTACTGTTTCTATCAACTTCATAACTTTGCATTCAAACTTCCTTTACCTGGTTGCATCTTCCAGATCACTCCTTCCTATGACCATGAGCCGTGGGTGTGATGATGCTGAGGTGGCTGTGCATTACTGGCTTCAGGGCCTACTTCCAATGTTTGGCTGTTGGGTAAAATCCTGAAACCCTGATGTCTCTCATCTTAAGCACTGATGGATGTCTTTGGTTCACATATTAGCAGACACTGAGGGTGGGGTTCAAAACTTGAGCCTAGCACAGTCTTAGTTTAAGACAAGAGGAAAGTGGTAAGTGTCCCCACCTGGCGTGTGGGAGACCTGGGTTCAAGTCCCACCAGGGAGACAGTGTTAAGAGTTGGACTCGATGATCCTTGTGGGTCCCTTCCAGCTCAGAATATTCTGTATATTCTGTATATGAAACAGTCTCAAATTGTACCAGAGGAAGTTTAGAACGGATATTAGGAAAAAAATTCTTCACCTAAAGAGTTGTCAAGCACTGGAACAGGCTGCCTGGAGCAGTGGTGGAGTCATCATCCCTGGAGATCTTCAAAAGATGTGTAGGTGTGGCACTTAGGGACACAGTTTAGATGGTGCAGTGGGCAGTGCTGGGTTACCAGTTGGATTCAATGACCTTAAATGGTTTACCAACCTAAGTGATTCTATGATTCTGAGATGTCTCACATCCTCTGTGCAGTCTTCAGTCATCACTTTTGAAGGATATGTGTCTCCTGTGCCAAATCCACCAGCACATAGGAATGCCTTGAATACCCTGGGGTGTCTAAAATTATGGTAATTGAGTTCCACCAAGGGAATCACTAGTCCCCAGGTTGTACCTCCAATCTCTCTTTGGTAGTAAATCTCTGTTTGATTAAAGATGAAGTAAAAGCTAAACAATGACATTGGGATCTGAACTGGGGATACCAAGTGCTTTCTTTGCATGAAAAGAAAAAGTAATTGCTAAAATTCTGAGTAAAATCATCAGGACTGGTTATGCTCTTAGACACCATTACTACATCCTTCCACTTCCAGCTGATAACTCATGACTTCAAGCTGATAACTGTGTGGCTCTTTTCCTGATTTTATTCACTTTTTCTCATTGTGTTCCAAAATAGCCTTAAACAAAGTGATTGGGAGGTGACCTGTGGGAGGTTTGGTAGGAGGACTGTTAAATATCTGACCTCCAGCCCTTGGAAGAGACAATCACTGATTCTCCACTATGGCTGTGAGCAGAACACCAGGCCTGGAGCTTCTTGTGATGCTCAACACATCTCCAGCCCCACTGACTTCACCTATGTTCATCTCACATCTGGTGTTTGAATCCCTTCTAGGATGAGGACTTCACTGACTTCACTGTCTGTGTGCTTCAGTAAAGCAAAGAAAAATGTTTAAAACCAGAGCTTGCAAAGAAGTTCATTTCTGCAGAGCTCTACACAAAAATGAATGAGCTTTCCTTGTCTGTGCAAGGTCTCTGCTGCACAAAAGAGCCCCATAGCTTTTGATTTTTGCCCCGTTTATGTTGCTAATGCTGGATAAGTCAGCAGGCTATGATCATGGGGATTGTTCCTTAGCCCAAACTCATCATTAGCTTCACAGAGTTTTCTGAACTATGCTGTCTGACCCTTGCAAGACAAGGTTTGGAGAGGGCTTGTATGATGCTGGCTGGGATATGTTTCACCTCCTTCCTACACCAGCTCACATCAGCTCTTCCACCAGCCCAGCAGCACCAGATTTCCTGGAGAAATCAGAGCCCATTGCTCAGCCTACCAACACAGCTCTTCACAGTGCTACGGGGTCCTGGTGCAAGAGCTCAGAACCCCTGCAGAAAGACCTTCCACCCCCTGGTCTGTCAGCTGCACTTCAGGAGTGATCAGGGATCACAGACAACCAGGTTCTCTCATTTTTGGATGACATCAGGTTCAAATTATAGCACCAGTAAGCTCAACAGTGGCTTATTTTTTTATAAAGCAGCAACAGCACAATAGGTGGTGGTATTAAAAACTGAAGGATGGCTTGTAGGTTTCAGAGTTAATACACAGCCTGAGGTATCCTGTCTCCAACTGTTCGAAACTGCTGTTTGAAATCACGGCAGCCTCCAGTACAACATGACAGCTACACAGCCAGCACGGCAGAACTGCTCTTCTGAGCCACAGCAGAACAGGTGAGAAAAACTTGGGGTTCAGTTTGGGGTTTTTGCTTGTTTGTTCGTTTTTGAACACAAAACTCCAGATGATCTTCCCAAATGCAATTGTCAGAACAAGGCAGAGATCCTGCAGAACAACCCAGCTCCTTGCTTGCTTCCCCAGGTGCTGAGGTGGGGGATGCTGGTCCTTCCAGTAAGCTTTTGGTTTTTTGTAGGAAGGTTTCTAGGGATAGGCAAGGGAATAGGGGAAAAATCCTTGAACAAGCTGAGAGTAAAGTCTGAGAGTGAAAAGGTCTAGTGCAATGTGCAGAACTACAAATCTAGCAGAGATATCTGCTGCCTTTCGAGCCACCATTGGGGTGGCATAGAGGAAGATGAGACCTGAAGGATGATGAAGTGAGTGCTGAGGCTGTTTAACCGAGGAAGGACATGAAAGAAGAACCAAAGTGCTGGGCCAGGAAATATAAGATTGATGAGGGTAGTGAGTGAGCAAGGTGGTACTCACCAAAAACGATCAAAAATCTTCTGAAAGAAAACTTTTTGGGTTCTCTTTTGGCCAAAAAAAGAAGCTTTATCAAAATGAAAGATAATTCACAAACCAACACATTCTTATGCATTTTTATAACATTGAAAACAACGAGGGGAAAAGTTTGGAAATTGAAATTGCTCATCCCACTTTTATAAAAAAGAGAGGTGTAGATTTTTGAACAGGTGAAACATTGCACTGTTAGACAACTTGGACCCCTTTCTAAAGGTCTGAATCAAACCAACATATTCAAGATGTTAACAAGTGTAGTCAGTGGCAAATGTCCCACACCCACCTCTGATGGAAGACTTTTGTCACCACTGGAAGACATGAATAGATAGTGCAATGTTTGGGCAGTTACCCCCACACACATGCAGCCTGTGGTGACAAGAAGAAATATGAGCCCTCAAAAGCCCCCATCATTGGCCAGACCAAAGGATTTCAAATGATGAGCTGAGAAACACCCTGACACATCCAGGAAAACCTGAACCTTACTGATCTCTCTGTGATCTCATTCTCCTTGCTTTTAAATCACCTCTGTTTGTAACATGTATGTCCTTGGTGTCCAAGTCCAAGGTTTAGATATCTCCATCCCTAAAGGGATCACAACCCTCTTGTTCAGTCATGCACCTCCCAGCAATTTTTCAGCACTGCAAGTGCTGCTGGCCATGCTCCCAGCTGCCCATGGGCCTTTCTGCATTACAGGATAAAGTCCTCTCCAAGCTCTGGTTGTTCCAAGCCACTTGATCTGAAGCTTTCTTAAACCCCTGAAACTAAGAGAGGTTTAGATTGGATGTTAGAAAAAATTCTTCCCTGTGAAGGTGGTGAGGCACTGGATGAGGTTTGCCAGAGAAGCTATGGCTGTCTCAACCCCGGAACTGTTCAAGGCCAGGCTGGAAGGAGCTTGGAGCAACCTGGTCTAGTGGAAGGTGTCCCTGCCCATGGCATGGGGGATTGAAACTAGATGGTCTTTAATGTTCCAGTCCAAACCATTCAATGATTCTATGATTTCTCTAGTATCCTGCAATTCAAAATGCAAACAAAACAGCCACTGGATCTTCTATCTTGAAGAATTCTTTGGTCACATGTGAACAACTTACATTTCTCCTGGAGCATCTCAGCAAGCCTTTCCATCGCAGGCCCTTACTGGATTGGACCTCAACTCCCTTGTGAGCTCAGGTTATCTCATTTTAATTTTGGTGAACCTACTCTAAGATACCCTGAAAATTATGAAATTCCTGTGCATTCTTGTGCAGGCAAGAGACATACCCATCCTTCAGCAAGACTTCTGCATTTTAAACTGAAGCTAGTTCAGCTTGATACTACTAAAATATGGCCCTCAAGGCTTTCTGAAGAGGGCTAAGAGTATTCAGGATGAATAATTGCATCCTCTGCAAAGTCAGTTTGCTTTTGCTTACACCATACTATCAGCTGCTGTGATGGTGTTAACCCAGATACAACCCCATCTTCAGGAGCTGCCCCATGCAATCAGTGGCCAGACTCCACAATGCAAGAACATGTGTCCTTCTAACTAGTGAGAACCCCTAGAAAGGGTGAGAAGACCCTTTTCTCTCCTCTGTGCACCCAGCAAAATGTGGGCCAGCTGTAATTCATTCTGTGACTATTCCAGTTCTCCCTGTTTTAGCTGTGTTTGGCTGCTTTTGATCAGTTAGGAAACAAATCATCAACACAAACAATACTCAACATCTATTACTTTGGGGAAGAGGAAGCTTGGAGCATCCCTGGAGTAGCCACAGGAATTGACCTTCCATGGCAGGTTTTGGGAGCCTCACACCAGCTACTGAGCTGGGAGAAAAGGATACAGCTGCGTTTAATTTCTGCTGATTTGTAGCTGCTGTTTAAGTTCCTGGGAAGCACAGCAAGCTTATGTAATCTCTGTAGCACCTCTCTGATATTTAATATATAAGATCACTCCAGCTTGCACAAACAAGACAATGGAATAAAGAAAACATGCGTTGCATGGAGAAAAACTTCACTGAGTAAAACTCAATAAAGCTCTGACCCTTATGAGTTTTTTGGTAGTTATGCATTATTTATAGGATTTTTCATATGTACTTTGAACCAGAGCAGGACAGAAGCATCACCACAATCTATAGATTCTCTTATCACACGGACAGGCATGAGACTGTGGCTTTATTGTGTATGTAATTCATCTGTCCCCACCCGCAGCCCATGAAGACAGAGCATTAGCTCTGCACAGTGGAAGGACTTCAATGCAGGGAGGTGACACCAAACTAGCTATGGGGCAACTCCTGTGGTATTCCATTGCCCAGGGAAATCACCATCACATACAGGTACCTTTCTTGACCTCTGAGCTCCAAGAACCCAATCACCCACACTTCTCACTGGTTCCCAAGATAGCCCCTCAATATGCTCTTATATATTTGCTTTGTTCAATTAGTCCAGCATGTAATGCTTTGTTCTCATGAATTTTGGAGTTGCTCTGGTGTGCAGTAAGGCAATTGAGACTTAATTTCATTATTCATCTCAATATGTTCCTGCTGCATTCAGAGAACAGACTATGGGCCCTCCTGTGGCTAATTTAGCACCTGCAAATCCCCGCGCTTGAAGCCAAAGGCTGCACAACCCAACAAATGGATCTGCAGGAACTGTGCACACGTCAAATCCTTCCACTTGCTGGGAAGAATGTGTTTTTTTTTTTTTCCTTTAGAAACTTTGTGCACCTGTTCCTGTACCAAAAGACCATCATGCCCCTAGTTCTGCAAGGCCAGGAGGTATCCCTCATCTTTAATTCTTTTTGTGATATAAAATATATGTACTTTTAATCTCTTTTGACAAAACTTGAGTGGAATTTCAGTGAAAGCAATGTACCTGGATAATGTGGGCCATCCTCAGAGAAGAGCTGTTAACACTTACCTCCTCAGCTGGTACAGAGCATGCACTGAAGTTAAGCAACCAGCTATTTAAGCTAAAATAGTGAAGAAGTTCCTAATGAAGCTTTCTTCAGCTAAGCCAACAGAAAACTGATCAAAAAGCCATCGTACTTTACCACCTAAAATGCAGCAACTTCTAGGAGCCTAATAGACACTCAAGTGCGGCAAAATTGAAGACTTTTGGCCTAAATTTGCAAGCTGCTGTTAGGATTGCTTAGCCTTGTGAGCTGTGCTTACTCATTCTTAGCTTGCACTTTTTAAAGACACTTCAGACTTCGGTAACCACTGCTGCAGACAACCAAACCACAAAAGGAATGTTCATGTTTACCCTGCCCCCTCCATATTTTGTTTAAAATTATGAATTTCAGCATCTTGTAAGACAAAGGTAGTAAGATTCTGTACTTTGTCATATAACCATAACACACTCAGACTGCTTCCCTGGTACAATAGCAAGACAACCCAGGCTGAAATTATTCTTGCCAAGTTCAATTTAGGATTCTTCTTTTTGGTTTTGTTTTTGTTTAAAAACCACTGCATATGCATGACTGAGTATTTGTTATGCAACCATAACAACTGTCCTTTTCAAGAAAGATTCCTGCATAATGTGAGTACAGAGAATCCAAAGCAAACATGACTTGATCGTAAAACTTTAATAGTAAAAAAAGTGTAAAACCAAACACACCACTGAAAACTTATCAGTAAGAATGAGAATATAAGTGTTCAAATTCATAATAGTGCAAGTTTTCTTCACTCCCCTCCCCACCTCTTCCAAACTTAAATCACTTTGGTTAAGATACTCAGAAATATTGGCAAAAAATGAACTTTTGACTTGTATTTTTGGCTGCATTACTTTGAACATGTACAGATTTAGTTTCAGTTTTTACAAATAAATCCTAAATACTTCTCTATCAATCAAATATCCATAGAAATCACTGTAATCTTGACCTGCATCTAGTTTTATAACATTTTGAAATCGGTTTCAAGATGGTTACAAAACTGTCTCCCCAGCAGGCAGCATACTTCTTAAACAGCTCAGCTGAACCTGACCTGATCTGAGGACCTAATTTCTTCAAGTACTTCTATAAAATTTGATTATTCATGTTTTGAACATTTGAGGAAGGATCTTATACCTATTCAATTACTGTTGATTTACACCAAAGCAAGATTAGAATTAGGGTCTGCTCTGCAATATAGACTTTGTGATAAATTTTTCCCACTAGCATTCCCTTAGAAGAGTGAAAACAGCCAGAACAGCTACCTGGCCTCAACATTTATTTTGATGGTTCAAACTTTAACTGATGTCTTTAACTATAACTGAAGCCATGTAAGATTGGAAAAGAACACACACAAAAAAATTGCATAATACAAAAAGGCAAATGCATAAAAGTTTACAAGTACAACATGAACACAAAATTGGAGTATTTCTATAAATTTGGGTTCAAGGTAAGATACAACAAAACTAGCTTTACTAGTTAAATAAATTATTGCTCCATTTGACTCCATGCAGCATTGAAATGAACTCAGAACCTCCTTCTCTTTAATCTCTCATAAATGATAGATATTGAAGAGAACATGAGGCTCAGACTTACTGTACATTGCACTTCAACTTTTAAGACCTAAGACTTGCTATTTAGGTCTCCTGTGGTCTAAGCTATCAAATGAATACATTGTGCTCACCAGAACTATGTATTAAGAAACACCAAATGTTTAATGTAGTGACATAAGCACTTTTTTGCTTTTAAGAAGGCAATCACAGATTGCAAGTTCTATAGGGTTGTACAAAAACAAGCAGTGATCTCTTTCAGAAACTGGACTGAGAAAACAAGCTGTTCGCTATTCTTCACATACAGTTTAAATCACATTTTAGGCCCGATTCTGTTTCCAATCATTTCAGTCAAAACCCTGACTAAAACTGAAGATCAAGGACAGCCCTAGGAGTAAATGGCAAATCAAACAGTTGGGGGGCAGATGCTCAGTGACCAAGCAATGACATGCAGTGCATGTTTTTTCAGTGACACCAGACATTTGAGATACCCAAGACCCTCTCTGGTCAGATACCAAACCATGTTCCTAATATTAACCAGAAGTACTCAAACACGCTTGGATTTCTTACTCAACTGGGGCCAGAACTTGGTTCTTGCAAATCTAACTGCAAGCTTCAGAAATAATGAAATTTCCAGTTGGAATCTCTTGATAAAAGTTCATGTTTGAACGAGATTGTCTCCAGTGTTCATCCATCCTACTGAAGTAATTTAGAAATTCCAGACCAAGACTTCCAACCTTTCATCCCTCCAACCCTCTTCACCCTCAAAGACAGAAACTTAATGCAGCATTACAAGTAAGGGCATGATTCCTTCATAAGACTCCTAAAAGCATTAGTGCAATGCCTTTAATCTGTTTGGATCACTCTTATTTTTAAATAACCCTATTTTTTTAAAGATTTGGATAAATACTATTCCTATTAAATGATACTTCATCATTGTTAAGCACCATCAATCTACTTCCTTTGGGCACTGATACAAGAGCTTGTAATTAAATTTCAGTTTCAAGGCTTTAAAAAAATGGCAGCTGATTCAATAACTTACATTGGAATCTAATACTTGGAAAGCTGCCACTTAGCCTGAACAGTTGTATGCAACTTGGTGTTAAACTCTTCCAGAGAACAGCCATATGCAAATGCTTATGTGGTAAATCAGGGCAAGATCTCAAGATAAGCAGTTAATTTCACTTGGCTATCCTAAGAGTGGATTAATATTTTTTTTCCACAAGTCATTTGTGCAGTGAGCCCATAAAGAGATTATTTTTTCTAAATAATCTTCGATTTTAAACAGGAACATATCTTCATAATGTTGCTTTCATGCTGGTACCGTGCTCTCTTCTTCAAAGATTTAGTCATTGTGTGGCTTCTCTGGAATACCCTATGGACAAAAAAAACATCAAATAGCATTAAAACATAACAGGTATCTCATAAGTGACTACATTATGCAGCATTTTCAATTATTAAATAGTCAACTAACTTCACCTAGGGTGACAAGGACCTAGCAGACATGGCTTCTTATAAAAGCTCAACAAGGATGTTCTCCTTAACTGTGGATGAAAAAAAAAATCACTATGGGTGTTGATTGCCTCACTGCATTTGAAAAATCCATCTACCAACTGCACTGCTTCTTGTAAGACTGTTCTCTTTCCTCTCTATCTCAGGTTTTTTCTTAGTAGAAAGTACACAGTGCTTCACTTACTGGACATTAATTCAGTTTTAACAGCCCCTTTTCAAATTGTCTTCACCCACAAGCTACTTTCTTTTCCAATCAAAGCTTGGTATTAGAGACCTACTCGATTCCCCCAAGTCCCTCTGCTAGTTTAGAACCCTGTAGTATGTCAGTGTAAGGAATTTAACCAACTTTTCTTTAAAAGAATGCTTGTAACATGTTCTCTTTCTAAGGTCAAAATGAGAATGTATTTGCGAGTGTTGAATGCACTCTCAGTTCTGCTGCTTCCAGCACTAGCAAACAATAGATATTTGTGAGGTCCAAGTTCTGAATACCACCAGACGCTGAGAATGATGGCTACATCTCAAAATGAAGTACTGCCATCCGTTTAACCCAGCTCATGAGCACTGACTGAGCAACTTCAGGTGTCATAACGAGCACAAAGAGCAGATGGCAGCAGCAGCGCTTTCACCTCTTCTTTGTCTATAAAGGCTATTAAAAGAAAATGCTGCATTTCACTCCCAAAATCTGTGCAACCAGCAGGTTTGCTTAAAGGTTACACTGCACTTTGTTACTACATGGGAGCTCACTTGAAATGTAGCCACTGAAAAGCAGCAAGCCCCTCTCAGCCACCATTTATCAGCATGGGAGGATGTCTCGGGGACTCTTTTAATGCCACGTACTTCCAATTTCTTTTCTAACTGCAAAAGCTAAACAGAGGCTGAGGAAGAAGCAAGGCACCTTTAGTCCAAAAAGTTCCATAGGTGCCACCTTCTACTCTAGACAGGCCTGGAAAATACCTGCTGCTTGATCTGCAGCTGCCACATGGAGCAAACAACACATGGACTACAGGAGAATACACGCATAGCTACAGAAATAACTGTTTTATTCAAGTATGGTTTAAAAAATGCTACATTACACCTTCTTGCCACATCCACTATGACAAAATAGGGTGATACTTTTCAGTTCTCTCTACAGAAGAAAGATGTGTTTGACTGAATTTTAGACACTACTTTTGAAGTGAAAATCTTTGAATTCCAGCACTGAACACCTCATAGTGACTTGCAGAAGTGTTCCTATGAAAATGCTGGGCTTCTCCAAGGTCTTCCAGTCTAAGTAATAGCAGTGTAAACCACATGAGAAGAGATTTCTAGATAACCAGAATAAAAAGCTTTGCTTAGCCAACTTCCCTCTTTCATTGTAAGGAAGATGACAAGACTGACAGGAAAGCTTCAGGCAGGAGCCAGTCCGATTTTAACTATATTTAGATGAGATATCAGGTGAAAGGAAGCCAAAAGAAAAGAGTCCTATGTGCCTAAACTTATTTTAGCTCCTACTTCCTTAAGGTTTCTTTCCTTTGCTTTCCAACAGAAGCAGCACAGCAACTGGAAACATTGTACATGAAATATAGAACTGTAGCACAAACCCCACTACAATTTTATTTTGAGACTCTACAATAGCAAAGCTTCAATAGAATTAAATTAATGTATGTTTTTCCCTTGATGTGAGTGGCAAATCTAAAGAGAAGTTATACCCTCTCTTTCCCCCATACATGCAGTCCTGAGAAAAAACAAATGCAGATAGTATGCAACAGTGGGATTTGAAGTGGAAGCAGCAACCTGGTGTTTTAATAACCCTCAGAGCAAAGCACATTGACTGTGAGGTTAAGATATTGACCACAGTCCCAGGAAATCCATAACTTGGCATCAAGGTGGGACTATCCACATTGAAAGTACATTACCAGCCATCCACAGGGTCAGCAATGCCAGGCAGAAGGGAAAGACAGCTAATTTTAGACTAATGTTTTCATTTGCTCATGGTTCTGTCCCAAAAAGCACATCTCCCCCTTACTAAGCAGTTCAGGAAATTCCCAAGTCTACAAATGCCCTTCCTGCATTAAAAATTGAAGCCACCTAAACCACAGCAGCTTTAGAAAAGGTAAATACGTGAAGGATGTTTTCCAGGATACAGGACTTATGTAGCAAAGAAGCCAGAAGTTAAATCAATACAATATTAATTATTACTATCCACCAGTGTCAGAACATTTTTCACAACTAAGCCTTAGGCTGATGTGCAAACACACAGCCAGGTTTACTCTCCAGTATGCCGTAAGAAAAGAACTATTTCAGAACCTAGCAAACAAGATAGTGATTTCTACTTTATCATCTCATGTATAACGTGATACATGAACTATGTTGTAAGTGACCTGCAAGAGAATATTCGATTATAGAGTGCTGGAATTGGATGCTATATAGGAACACTTCCTTTCATCTACATAACAACAATATTTTAGTGCATAATTAGAAAAATCCCTTCTGTGTCTCAGTTTTCTAGCTACCTTAGATGGTAATTCTAAGGAATTGTACAGCAGGTGCAATTATCAGCAATTATCAGCAGAAGTCATGCACTGATTCCAGTCTTATTTGGGATGGTGCTGCAAAAGTTAAATACAAAAGATGCTCAAACACTTAATACAACAATATCTACTCTACCGGCAACACAGGTTGTCTGCTTACAGCTCAACCCTTAGGAAGACATTTACTTAACTCTGCTTGTGAGTCATACCCTCAAAGGCATAGTTTGTTCTTGGACTAACAACAATGGAAGGTATTTGGATTATTAAAGAAACTACTAATTATACAATAATTACCATAGCCAGCTGGCGTCCTATGTTTCCTACAGTCACACCTCCTGAGAAAAATATACATGGAAGCCAAGAACGGATGTAAAGAAAATCTGGGGATGTATACCTAATAAACAAAAGGAAATAAGTTAGAGAAAGGTTATTTTCACCACCTTGCATACTGTTAATGAGATGCTAGAGAATTTTTTCCTGAGCTGAAACAAAAAAGCAGTAACAGGAGAGAAGGAAACAGGGAGAACAAATTAAGCCTCTGAAGTTTATAAACTTCTAAACCCCCATGTCCTAGGCAGCAAAGTTTAGAAATTCACTCTCCTGACAGCCAGCAGAAGTTCAGCTCACTGAGACGTTACCATTTCAACATACATCCCAGTTTGTCTGCTCCCCACCTTCCACCCCCAGTTCTCAATCCAATTTGGAACAACTGGACAATTACCAGACTTACACGAACAAAATGTCTAATTAAGAGAATGTGCCAAATATGTTAATAACCAACTTCCAGTCCACGTGAACCCATGTTTTTAGTTAAGACACGAGAGTGGAAATAGTATTTTAGAATTATAACTTACTGATAAACACCATTATATACAAGAAACTGGGTTATCAGAGTTGCTACAAAGGCTATTGTAATTCCGAGTCCGAGACCGCTTCTTGAACGATCGAATGTCCACCAAAGACCCAGTGATAAGGCTGCCAGAGTCAGGGACAGCTGGACGTTGTTTGCAAAGTCTAGTTTCTGGAAAAAAAGATGTTAAGGACAATCCTTTCAAATCTGCAGACATCCCGTTGCTGAAACCCAACAAGGGAGAACTCAAACTGAATGTGAGCATGGTTTTTCTGTCTTTAAATACAATACATTTAGGATGTGGTTTTCAGACCCGCTCTCCTTGACTTTGACTGGAGTGCGAGTGCAGAGGCAACATCAATTTTTGTCACATTGAGCATTTAAAGAATGTAGTATATTGTAGTATATTTAACTTTCAGGGATTTTTGGTCTCAAGGAACCCAGGTAATCCAGATTTAGGTATTTGGTTCCAGCCATCACTATCCAACACAAAGAACACCCTTATTCAGTGCTTCTCACTAGTACATCACCAGTTAATTGTGTTAACTATTTGATGTAGAAAACACATGGATCAAAATAACACAACTGACATTGCTATGCCTGCAGTTAAACCAGCCATACTATGATGTCTATCCCTCTCCCATCCTGGAACTCCCACCAGCTACTTTAACAGAACTGTGTTATCCACCTTACAGCAACTACTGCAGTCTACAGCAGGTCTCTGCCAAGAGCACTTTCCTTACCTTTGTAATCCTCCCAGACACGAGTGGGAGAGACTGTTTCATGAGAACAGAGCAAGCACACGGAGCAGCACAGCACACTAGTTCAAGGATACAGCGCTGGCGTGGTTAATGCCAACGAACACCGCGATGCAGCGCATGACACTGGCCCACTCCCGCTTGAATTTGTGTGGCTCCCCGAGGTGGCTGTCGATGCAGGGGTACAGCAGGCCAACGACGGCTGCAAGAGAAGCAACACTGCCTGTGCTAACTGTTATACAATGATTACTCCATTACATTGCAAAATATTATCTTGGGAAGTAAGTGCTTAATGGAAGCAGTGAGGTGCTTATCACACCGCTGCGATCCCTCACGAAGAAAAGATAATTATTACCCACCTTTCCTACTTCAGGAAAAAACCCACTCTAATAAGCAGTATCCTCTCTGAGCCTTTAAAGCAGAGATATATATTGCAGTGTTAAGGCATCTGCCTTGAAGCTCCTTTTCTCCAAAAAGATTTATCATTTGGCATCCTGAATAAACGCTTGTATCAATAAAAAACAAAGCATAACAAAAGCTTAATTACAGCGAGGAGTGGAATTTGTGTTCATTGCTCACATGCAGGGTAGACAGTTTTATGAACATGACTCATCAGCTGTGAATCAGGCCATGAATTAAATATTTGTGTAGACTTAAAAGTTTATTTTCTTTCCAGAGTTGCTTTCTCTTCCTCTGCTGGGCTGTAAGTCATTCTATGTTCCCATCCATGTCAGATGAATTTCATACCAAGCAGATGCAGAGCTGAACTTAAAGAAGCACTTGCCATCAGTTGTATTAATATCAGTGAAGAATAACTACTCACACTATTTACCAGATGAAGGTTTTAACCTCACACAGCATTTTCTCAGCCTTATCAGCCTGCAAATTGGTTGCAGAAGAAAAACATAGGCTAGTGTTAGCTCAGTTGCTGCCACAAACACTTGAGGAGTTTCATGCTAAGACTTGCAACTCTGTGGGTTGTTGCCAACTCCAGGGTTGGATGTGATGCTTTTATTGTGTGCAACTTCTGTTTATTAATTTCGTTTTCTACCTTCTCTTTCATTGTTCCTTAAACTCCTAAGAGGAATAACTTCTATGCTGAGAAGGCTACAAGACATACTGTTCTAAACCAGACACATGATCCAATGCTGAAACAGTTGCATTACTCTGATGCCAGCTACCAGGACTTCTGCCTTATGATAACATCTAAATTCCAAAGTTTAATCCAACTGTGACAGGACTATGAGAACTCTCACTGGATCATAGCCTGCGGCATCCCTTTTACTACATAGTTTATCACTCATTCAAGTTTATGGTTTATCATTCATAGTCCCTTTACTGCGAGATACAAATAAACATGAGAGTATGACTGCATTAAAACAAAAACATGCAACAGCTGCTTAAAGTACTTTTAATACAAATTAAAAATAACGTATTGCAGTCTCCTAAAATTGAACCAGCATTTAATCCCTCAACCCTTCATCAAAGCCTTGCTTTGTTTTGACTCAGACAGGAGTGGGGTATGGACACCAGTGCTCCAGGTAAGTGCTGGCTGCTGGAACAGCCACACCACGGCTCCGGGCCTTCTGTGGGATTTTGGCAAGCGGTGGCAAGGGGGCAGGGGACAGGCAGGTGACAGAAGCAGTGGGCAGGGGACAGGCAGGTGACAGGAGCAGTGGGCAGGGGACAGGCAGGTGACAGAAGCAGTGGGCAGGGGACAGGGAGGTGACAGGAGCAGTGGGCAGGGGACGGGCAGGTGACTGGAGCATCAAGCAAAGGACAGGTGACAGGCAGATGACAGGGACATCAGGCAAGGTGTACACAGGTGACAGGGGATATGTAGGTGACAAGGGCAGAGGGGAAGGAGACAGGCAGATGGCAGGGACAGTGGGCAAGGGACAGGGGCAGATAGGTGACAGGCAAGTGACAGGGAGCAGAGGGCAAGGGACAGACAGATGACAGGAGCAGGTGAAGGGGCAGAGCATACGGGGCCGGCAGGTGACAGGAGCAGAGGGGAAAGGCAGGTGACAGGGGCCAGGCCGGTGACAGGGGCCGGTGACGGGGCCNGAAGCGCGCGGTCAGCGCGGGAAATGCCGCGGTCACCCCCGCGCTTGCAGCCGGGACAGCCGCGGGCTGAGCGCCCCGCACACGCTCCTTCCCAAAGCCCCAGCTCGCATCGCTCGCTCTGCGGTGCGAGTGCGGGGCTCCCACGCGCACGGGCCACGCGTTCAGCCCCACCGCCTCTCCTCCGCGGGAGGATGAGGAAAAACAACAACAACATCAACAAAATCACTCCTGGAGGTCAGCAACTCACCTGCCGCCGTTCCGCAGCACGGGGGCACCCACCAGGCGGAGGAGAAGAGAGTGGAAATCACTTCGTCAGGGAACAGAGTAACATTCCGCTGGATCTGCAGCAAGTTCAGCACCAGAGCCATGAAAGCACCCACGACGAAGAGCACCAGGCTCCTCTGCACCAGGTGCTGACTCCAGTTCAAGGTGCTGGTGCTGCTGGTGGTGCTGCTGGTGGTGCTGCTGCTGGTGGTGCTGCTGGCGCTGGATGTGCTGGGGCTCCGAGCTCTGCGACCCACCAGCGCCAGCGAGGGGCTCGACACGGAGGAGCTCAGCATCTCGCCCACCTTGGCGGCCAGTCCCGCAGCCGTGTCCCCCAGCTGGGTCCTGTGCCTTCCCCGGGCAGTGCAGGAACAGCTCCAGGCGCAGCTCTCCAACCTGGGCATTGGCTTCACGGAGTCCTGCAACACACGCACGGGCACAGGCTGGTAAAACCCCCCAACACCGGGTCAGGCCGGCCCCTGATACCCTCCGCACCCGCTGGGCTCCAGAGCCGCCGGCGGGATGCGGGGTGACCTCGCCCACCCCAGCGGCCCCACGGCAGGACACGGTCCCGGACGCCCTCCCGCAGCCCCCCACCACACCGGCGCTGTTCTGCTGGGAATGGGGTTTCGCCCCACTACCAGGGTCCATAAAACTCCCAGCCCGTCCCATCGCATCCCTCTCCGCCCGGCACCGGGGGAGGGGGAGCGGGTCCTTCTCACCTCGGGGGGGCTGCGCTGGCCGCCGCTCCGCCGCCGCTCCCCGCGCCCCGGGGAAGGTTTATAAGCGCCGAGCCGACGATGTCACGTTACCCGCCGCCGACCTACCCGCGGCCGGAGGCAGCGCCGGGCCCG